>DWJZ01003523.1:0-16892 GCA_018249125.1 Asbolis capucinus
AGAAATATGTGCTACTGTCAAAGGTAGGTATCATTTTATTTGTAGCTCAAGCAAGATAAAATATTGCAAATGTAATGTCCTTAAAGTTATTACATCAGAAGGTAAACAACCAGTGGAATAATGCGTGGAACACATGTACATTTGTTCCATTTATCTAAAAATAACCCAAGAGCGTATATCGATATAAATAGGGCGTTTAATTGACAACATCAGGACTCGAAAAAATATAGAGCTACTTACCAATTTGGACATGTTTGAGTTCCTTCGTTTTCTTCCATTGTTTCTATCGAATTAAAATAATAATGATGATTTGCCGACAATAGAATATCGCGAAAAACGCCTCTTTACAATGATATCATCACTTCAAATATAATGTTATAGTTATTTCAGTAACCTTTTTATAAACTTATTACTTGACGATCATATCAACTCTATTTTTTTATCTATTGAATTATTAGCATTTTTTAGGTATTAACCAATGAGAATCCAATAAATGCAAGTCTAAAAAGAAAAATTGAGTCGGTGAACCCCGTGAAATAGTTAAATAAAACCACAGATATTGTCAGAATTGTATTGTGAGATACAGATATGCTATCTTTCTGATGCATCCAATTTTTGCAATCGCGCGATAGACAAGGCGATTAAACGGCTTCAAATTATTCCTTTTGACTTTAAATGAAGCATACTTCATTCAACCTCAGATAAATTCATCATTTGTTATTTATACATGTTGTTCGGTGTTCTGAATATGAAAGCTTTACCCTGAATTCTGTTGTTTCGCCATTTATTGCTACATAGGTCAATGCTTGCGGTATATCGACCACCTGATTAACTAAAATTTGCAAATAGCGTACAGGCAACAAACGATCAGCAATAATACCACTGACTTTTATTGTCTAGCTGATTAATACTGTGCAGTTTTTGTTTTGGACTAGCGCTATTAACTATTGAGTAGCATTATTGTCGTTTATACGTAATACGGATTTGCGATCTATGAGCAATTATTGCCCAATTTTCGTATTTCCACACGAAACGTACATTAGACTTAGGTTAAAATCAAATTCTCCTGTCACAAGGAAATGGTAGCTTATTTTAAGCTTTGCCACTTCCAAAGAGTACCTTATAATATATGCCACTGTCGAGTTCGCATTCCATACCGGTCAATGCCGGTGCGATGACTTGCTTATAAAATTAATGTCTCAAAGGTCAGCAGGTCATTCCAAATTTTTGCTGCGATGAATTTGCAGCAGTGCAATTATCATGAGAGGCGTTTATTTATGAGAGCATATGCTTCTTTGAGAGATGTTCTTAATCCAAGTAAGCTTTTCAAATAGGTAATCTGGTGGTAATCTTTTGTACTAAGGAAGCATAATGTAGTTCTCTCTTTGCGTGTATATTAAGAATAACTTTGCTATTCAGAAATGGGGTTATATAGTGTCTTCTGAGGACATTGTAACAGTATCGAATACATGCGTTTTGTACACGTTGTATTGCTCTTTCAGTGTTTCATGTTATTTTTGTGGCCGAACACTGAACTGTAATAATTAAATTGCGAGAGCACCAGTGAGTCACATAGAAACAATCGCAAATTCTCGTTAATAAATGGCCTAATTTTATATAAGGTTTTTAGTTTAAGGAAAGCATTTCTGATTTTATTATTAATATGCTGTACGAACTTCTGTTCTCCATCTAGTAACAGCCCTAGGTTGCGGGCCGTTGTAACTCTTTCTAGCCGTACATTGTTTATCTTAACTCTATCTTCGCAATCTAACACAGATTTTATTTGAAGTTTTGTGCCTAGAGCCAGTACTAGTGATTTATTTGCATTCAGTGTCAAAAAAATTGCCTGTGACCTGCCTAACCTGCCTGTTGAAGTAGGTATTATTAAGATCTTCATTAATTTTGTTTATAGCACTTTTCGTATCTTTGGTATCAAACGAATAATACAGTTGTGTGTCGTCGGCGTATAGGTGGTATTTGTAGGTTTTTCGGGCTGAAGAAAATCTCTTACTATCTTTGGTATCGTCTGTCACCACCATTTGTTCTCTGTTGATTAAAAATGATTCAAACCAGCAAGCAGTTTTAGAGAATCCATGTTGTTCCTTTGGTTAGCAGTGTTCTCGGATGGAGACAGTCAAAAGCCCGGGAGTAATCGAGTAGTACCATAATGCTACTCACTCCCATGTCCGAGGCCTCTGTTAGGTCGTCAGGAACAGTCAAAAGTGCAGTTTCAGTGCCATATCCTGCTCTAAACCCAGATTAATGTTTTGGTAGAATGTTATTTATTTCCAAATGTGTTAAAACTTGCCCAAGTACAACCCTCTCTAGAACTTTGGAAAGCACTGGGAGGATTGAAATTGGTCGTAACTCGCTTAGGTAATTAACAGCTCTGTCTTTTGGGAATAGGCTTAACTAGGTATCGCTTCCAGTCTGCAGGGAATGTTGTGGTTTCTATCAATTTATTTATAATCCAGGTAATAATAGGGAGCGCAACATTCAGGGTTCATTTAATCATATCTATATTCAAGTTGTCATGCCCTGCTGCTTTTGTTTTAATGTTATTTGCCGATTTCCGCTTCATTAGTCTGTTTTCAAAATACTGTCCAGATATCTGGTATTTACATGGTTATCTATATGGTCTTGGAATGGTTTGTCACACTGTTGCAGTCGCAAAAAATCTATTAGGGTCGTTTAAATGGTCAGGAATTTTTTGACTACTAAGTCCACCCGTATCCCAAGTAGTTCCTATACGATAGTTCTAATTAATACGATAATTCGTGCTTTTTTGGTCTAAGAATTTATTCTTGTCCTTTTTGGGTTACTTCTATAAGATGAGTTTTTGACCTGGCAACACTGGCTGTGTGAAAATATCACTTCATAAAAATATCGTCCCTTTTGCTAAGGGCAATACTAGTATCCTAAAAATTTTTAAATTCATGCGGTATTTTATAAAGCGGAATTAAGTGAAAGATTGACAGGTTATTAAAACAACGGTATATATCTTATGTACTTTAATTTCTGAAGTATATATTAGCAGTAGTAACCATGTTTATTTAGACTGATAATCTAAATTATTAAATGAAATTATGACTACTAGGAAATTTAATCTAAACACAGTTATTACTACTAAAACAATTATTAACATATCACACAGCTCAGAGTCTCAACTCCGCATTTATGAAACTTATTGCTCTAGTTTAATGAATATAATATAAACTTCAAAATCCAGGGAAAATACATATAAGTTACAGTTTTCAAAACTTAAGTAGGTATGTCCATATTGAACATGTTATGACATAGGGGGATAGGGAATAAAGGCATTTGAAAAAAATTGTTGCGTGTATTTATGTCCCCGCGTGAGAAGTTATACTTCTTAGGTATCATTAAAAATTTAATACCAAATCCGGCAAAGGAATTTAAATATATATTTTTTAAATATTCATAATTTTCTTAATGGAATATTCACTTTTTATTTTAATCAAAGAATTTTTATTCAATTTGTTTATTTATTGAAGAAATGTTTATAATTTTCTAAATTTAATAATTCACGATAAATAAAAAATTAGAAACTTAATATTTTCTATTTATTTTATTTTCTAGTTAACCTCAGTTATGTTGGAGCACTTGAAAAAGAATATGAGCAAGAACTATTTTTATTACGGTTAAGTTCTCATACAAAAAAAAAACGCCATCTATGCACAACGCCGCGAACAACATTGCTTACCAAACAAGTTGAAAACAGTTCCCCAGATTATCACTAGATGGTATTTATTCAGTTTCTGAATCACGGTAACGAATGTTCAGCGGAGTGTGCGTAACACTACATACATTTAGTAAATGCGATTTACTCCCCGCAGAGGCGGCTTGGAGAGCCAAGTGAGGTCGCTTCCGATGAAAGCTTAAAGGTCATATAGGCTAAAGCCATTCTCAGGTGGCATTTAGTGAGTAGTAAAAAAAAAAGTAAATGAGAATTAGCACAAATTTCGTCTCCTGTTTACATCGTCATCGTCACAATCTCTATTTAATTGGTAGTAATATTTCAAGACTTAACGAGCGGCCAGTGGACAACTTCATCATGTTAATTCTGCGTGGCGGATGCGTGCGCATCTTAAAATTACACTCTTATAACGAGCCTAAAGAAGTATAACTTCTAAAACAATAAAACATGAACATTACATTCTACTATGTATAGTTGAATATGCACGAAATATATGACAGTTGAAAACAAGTGGACATTTACCAATACCTGTATCCAACCTGCTGGAAAATTGGACTCTAAATAGAACATATTCTTATTTCAATAGTTTCTTGTAAAGTTGGACTTAGTAGGTGATTACAAATTATCGCACATTCCTCTCGAGTATCGAACATATTGTTCACTTGTCAACTTGACTTTAAAGAAAACCTATATATTTCTTCAATCATAAATAATATTTTTAAAATGTTTCAAATATATACTTAATTAATGAGAAACAGCAATAACAATACAATACATTATGAGAAATAGCCATACTAATATTACAGAAATGAAAAAGCAGTACAAAAAAATACACAACATTTTATTTAAAATATTATCTTTATAATAGATCCTGGCAGCTTTGTTATTTATTCTATTGAGAAAACTATTTTGTCATGGTAAACCAACAAAGGATGTACAAACCAGCTGAAGATCATATGGTAGGTGATCAGCATTGCCAAGATGATACTCGTTATCATGTCTCCCCTCATAACAAAGAGGCAATGAAGAAAGAAAGTAGTACTTGAAGCTCGTTTATCAACAACCAAATTTGTTATAATCAAGATGTAAAATTCTGCGAAGCTGACCATGTTTGCCAAATGCTCTTACCCTTAATTCAATTAACATCACAATATAGCGTTACCACAGAAATCCATAATGGTCAACTACAAATTGGTTGTCTATGTTTACAATAAAAATAAATTAAGCTTACTAATTCAGAGAAAACTGTTTTTATTCAGTTAATCTACTCTACACTCTTACTGATTGGTAACACTAACATAATACAATTTCGATGTTTGACAGGGGATGCCACAGTTCAAAAGAACTACAACATGCCCAATCTCTAATCACATACGGTTTTGAATAATATATCTATAACAACGATGACATAGCCTGCTACACGCCTTATATATTCTACTACCAAAATAATCAGTCACATTACTGACATAAGAAAAGCAGAGCAGTGCTACAATAAAGCACCGTGATTGGTCGATTGATAATTGTGCCATACCAATAACGGTATATTGCACACAATATCTATCATACAGAGGATTTAACTACTTCTTTCGCCCTAAAAGTATGGTTTAGCAGGCCATGTAATCAATGATCTAGTCTCTAAGTAAATTAGTTATAGTAATAAAAATCAAAATATTAAAACATTGACTCTTTCTCTTTTTCACACTCACCAGAACTTGCAGAAATGGTTGTTAGTTCACTGAAAAACACGACAGTCCATAACTTTTCATTCACACTATCACTATTTACAAGTAAGCCCGTCGCAAACACTTCATATGATCACACAAAATTGCACATTGTTGCACCGAGTGAATTTGACGATGTACATATGGGGTTGACGGCTTTGACCGTATGGTAGTACGGTATCATTGGTGTCCTAGAATGGGCCACGCTGAAAGCCGAGGCCCACTCCGCGCATGGTGTGCGTGGTGGCACGGGCGACCTCGTACTGGGCTTGCATCGCTTGGAACAGTTCCTCTTGTTTCTTGTTTGGATCCACTGCTGCTGCGGTCGGCTCTGGTTTCACTGCCGCTATGGAAAGAATATTAAAACATATTTTCTTATTATTTACTCGTACTTGCGTGGGTGGCGTTATAAATACGTGTGATGAGACTTCAAATAAAAAAGATTATTTTTTACATTGCTCGAATTACTCGCAATTAACGATTCATTATGTTATTAAACGTTACGTTAATTTTATACGTAAAAAGTATAATTCAAATTGATTTGATTCGGATCAAAGCAAAGTATAGAAATAAGTATAAAGTAACTTGATTCGTTGCGACGATTTTCAAAAACTTCATTTAAAGTCATCAGTTTAAGGAATCTAAGGCTTTACACATAGCAAAGGGATTCTAGTATAATAAGGAAATCTCGTAATGCGTTGTGAATTTATTCCCAGTCAGATGCAATACGCACCACGAAGAACTAGAATCGGTTGCCAGCATCAGTGTTTCCGACTGATTACAATGTGTCTTCAAGTCAAGAGTAAATAAATAGGCTATTACTAAATTAGTGCGCTTTACCATCTAAGACCACATCGCCGCTTACCATCATTAGGTAGAATTTTCGTCAAGCACTAATTTATAAAGTAAAAAAAAAAGAAATCTGTCACTAGAGCTAGTAGAGTATACCTGGCTCCTTGATCCCCATGAGCCTCATGAACTTGGTAACCTGCTTCCCGTCGGCGTCCTGTGCGAACCGCGCGCCGCTCCACTTGGCCGCTTCCTCCGCCTCGCTCTTGTTCTTGTTCGACCACAGCAGCTTGCGCTTCTGTACCTACACACGATAGCTTTTACTGATACGGAATGTTATTAAAACTCAAATCCATTGGACCGATAATGTAGTATGCAATTGGATAAAAGTTACGTTATTGTGTTTAACATGTGAAAAGTACATGCATCGTTTTGAAGTAACTCAGTGCCATGATAAAATTTTCTCATTTTATACGAGAGTATCGACCTCTCGGTAGGCATGGTTATATTAAACACTGACACTTGTAGGTTTGTGATGGTGTATGGCGGTAAGTGATGGTGCATGGCGGTAAGTAATGGTGCATGGCGTTAAGAGATGGTGCAAAGCAGGAAGTGACGGTGCATGACAGAAAGCGATGATGCGTGACGGTAAGTGTGGGTGCATGATGAGTGAGGAGGACCTGGTCGAGGATCCTGTTAGCGTTGACGGCGGCCGGGTTATAATAGGGTGGCACGCTCTGCGGCTCGTGCGCGGCCGCGCGCAGTTGCTGCGCCGTCGCCATAGACCCATCCGGCGTCTTGATCTGAAGACCTACACGACAACACAAGATCAGACACTACAACATTAATCAGAAAAATATTCATATATATTAAAAAAAATATATCGTCGCCATATCCGAGTTTCATCATCAGATCCCTTATCATAGATGTACCGAGGGGTTGTGGGACAACTAAAAGGGACCCTGAGAATCCAGGTAACCTTTATTTACAAAGTTCATATTTAAGTAGTAAAATTGTCTGTTCAGTGAAGGATGTATCGGGTTTCACATAGTGTGTTTTACCATCTTCAACTGCATTGCCGTTTACCATCAGGTGAGACTGTAATCAGGTGCTGACTTGTTTCATTAAATTTTGTTAAAAAAAAACCAAAGTATTATCCCCAATTCAGAATGAACTCAAGCTTGTCCCTGCCCGGGCCCCATGATCTTCTAAACATATTTAATATTTTCATAATCAACTTGTATTGCAAATGATTACACAATTAACGCACATTTTCTTCTACAATATTATACTTAAGCTATTCATAACATAAAATTCTATTAAATAATCAGAGAATCGAATATCCATTAGTAATACATTTACATAAAAAAATTAAAAAAAATTACCCATTTTCTCCATGACCTCCAATTTTTTGTTGACCTTGTATGACGAAGGTCTGTAATCACCCGATGGTGGAGAGCCACGCCTGTCAATTGAGCTGTGGAAGTTATAAATTATTAACAACCTGAAATTATCATGTCCAATCATGTAGAGGCTATACAGTTAAAGTTCAACCCTCTCTTACCTCCTTAACCCTTTCAAAATCTGTCACTAGTGAGGCGTTCCTTGCCCGACGGCTTGTTTCGATTGTACGCAATCGAAAAAGTTAAGTAACAGCGGGCGCTTGGAGGATGGAACCAGCGACAAAAATTTCATGAGCGCTTGTTTACTTTGGAGGGCACGTAAAGATGTCTTCCGGGTTGTTAACGTTAGATAGCCATTGTTAAACCACGGCGAAGACATTCGGGCGCCATAATAACTTATTCTTTTTTTAAGTAAAGCGAGGGCAGTTTAAATAAATTTTAGAACGATGTTAGCTATCTATAAAAAGCTATCGAACTTATATTAATTTTAATAATCAATGTGTTAATAAAAGCATTTACCTCAGTCCATGGTTAGAGGAAGCGCCGCGCGAGCGAGACCGACGTTCAGACCTGCTCTGATCACGGGAACACCTGAACATAATTCATCATCATAAATCATCATCATCAGAACAATAATAATCATCATCATACATATAATTTCTTATATTTAAGGTTTTAATTTTAACTTATGGCTATCTGTACATGGAAGGTATTTGTGAGAAAACAGTACTGGAAGTTTTTAGTAAGGAACAGAACTAAATACAAAAATTTTTAGAATTTTTTTTTGGATTTATTGTCTGTCTGTCTGTTCGAGGTTCTCGCAAAAACCACTGGAACGATTTAGATGAAACTTTGCATAGTCATAGTTTAAAACCCGAGAATGATTATTATGAGATATGTTTTATCCCAGGAAATGGCTTAGTTCGCACAAGATAACAGTTTAAAATTAGTATGGCAACTTCGAAATCAATGCACCAATTTAGATGAAATTTAGCATGTCTGTGGCTTATGTAAGGACAATAAGGTCATAGGATATTTTTATCCTGGAAAACTGCTTTGTTTCCGTAGGATAATAAGTTAAATTTACTATGGCAACTCTGAAACTACTGGACAAACCTCTTTCCGAAGCGAAGAGAGGGCCATTCCTAGTTATAGATAAAAAAAGTCTAATCTATAATCCATTTACCGTCTTTCCTCTGAGCGTCGGCTATGCCTGTCTCTGTCGCGTTCACGTTCCTTCTCTCTATCGTGACGGTCTCGTTGCGTGAACCTGCAACATAACATAATTTACTTTAAATATTCTTTATTCTTAACAGGCCGGTTGGTTTAATGGTTAGTGAAACTGACTGGTACACCGTAGGTTGTGGGTTCGATTCCCACCCAGTTCAAACTTTTCTGTGATGAGCAGGAATGTTTGTTCTGTGTGTCTGGATGTAAATATCTAAATATGTATTAAAAAAATATATGTATGTTTATCAGTTGTCTGATCACCATAGTAAAAGCTACTGCTTAGTTTGGGGTCAGATGGCCGTGTGTGAGTTGCCAAAGATTATTTATTATTTATTTATAACATACAATATATATGATTGTATTTAAAGCACAGTACCTCGGTGAAACTGCATCCCGAGTGTCGGAAGCCTTCACAAAACCTGGCGGAGCGTCACCACCAAATGGCTTCAAGTCCATTAGCGCTGGCATCTGTAACATATTTAATATTTTTACTACATACAATAAAATAGTACGCCACCTCTCTGCCGCACTCAAGTTTTAATTAACGGTTAATAAGTACAAATAGTACTTGCAGAATTAGTTTGTACATTTTCGGAGAGATTTAAATAACTATAAATGACGTGAACGTGAAGTTGACGTGAAAAAAAATTGAGGTTCATATATTATGAATGGGGGTTAAAGTGAAGAAGAATCATTTAAAACTGAAAAAAGTGACATTTGACAGGCTTTTCGATGACCTCGTTAACGATATTTATTTTGGAAGGAGCAGACTGATTGATAAAACGATAACTAACATTTGATTTGTATAGTGAAATAAATAAAAAAATATTATCACAAATTGCATGGTACCATTATATTTCCTGAAGTACCGTGGACACCGTTTCCCGGCTATCCCAGTTAGCTACCACAATCGACAATTTTTGTAAGAGTAAACTTTAGGCGTCTCATCCAAATGAAGCAACTCAAAAAAAATTTGCTTGATAGTAATCATATGACAAAGTACCGAGGAACTCAGAGTATTTGATCAGAACTATAGATTCTTTAAAGATTATCTGAATTTTTCTTTTCGCTCAGTGTTTTTTTACATTTTTGGAAATCCGACGACACCATTAAAAAAAGTTTCGACACCTCAGATGTCGATGATATAAAAAATAAAGACCTTATTAGTATCAGAAGTCTTCTCATCAGGTCTGTCACCGAGAAGGCCGCGCCTGCTGTCTCGAGACGATCCCTCCTGTCCGCGGTTACGTTCAAACCTTTCTGATCTGAAATGGTATCATATTATTATTAATTAAAAAACGGACGTTATCTTAACCAAATGTAGTGTAAATAAAAAAAAAAATTTGGTGATAACTTTAAAACTAAATTTAATATGGTTGTCATCATCATGACAACTGCCAGCTTTTGATTCGTCAAAAACACTACACCCAGTAAAAAGTGTAACGAACTTTTCTTATGTAACCAGATAATATATTTATAATACGTCATAAGTTCAATGTCAAGATTACCAAATAACCTAGAACTAACGCGTTGGCAATCGAAAAAGCACAGGGAATTTAGTCTTCATCAAAATACCCTTGACTACAATACTCCGCTTCTGTCAAAACCTTCCTTCAAAAACTTCCATTTTAGCACAAGAAACAATGCAATAGGTTTCCAACTAACCTGTATTTGTCATCCCTGCGTGGGGAACGCCTGTCGGAGCGGCTGTCTTTGTCTATCTTATCTTTTTCGGCCCGCGAACGAGCGGGAGAGTCGCGGCGTCGGTCACGTCGGTCGTCGTGCCGCGCGCGGTCTCTCTCGCGGTCGCGGTTGTGCTCGCGATCTCGTTCGCGCCGGTCATCTATAATTACGTAAAAAAAATCGTAATGAAAAATTTATATAAATTTAATGTTTGGTATTTAGAAAAAAAATCTTATGAAAGAGACGAGACTGGATCCGAACTTGATTACTCAGTGAACAATGAAAATAATAATAATACAATTGTTCACTAAGCTTCAAAAACAAGTCGACGTCAAAGATTATTAAAGCAATCAAAAACTGCAATTGGAGTCAGTTTCAACCCAATAACCGATGTTAAAAATAAAAAACTAATGCAATAATTTTTAAGCATTGGCAAAATATTTATCTGTCTACATCGTTTGCGTGGGGTTTAACAAAAATGTTATTGTTCACTTCGCAGACTTTAGAGAACTTATTAATTTTGTATTTCGCGTACAGAAATACCTATGCACATTTTACTTTGTTTTATAATTCTAAATAAAAATTAGCCTAGTTACTCTTGTTTACATAGGCTATCTGCCATTGAGACTCGTCAAAATTGGTCCAACCATTCCAGAGATTAGCCGGAACAAACAGGCGAAAATTAAAAAAATATATATTATGATATATTTTTATTTATACATATATATGCATTTAGTGAATAGAGATTATTTTAATGTTACAAACAGACACTCCAATCTTATTCATTTATAATACTATATATTTATTACAAAATATGTCTTTTTCAACTTAGGCAAATGCATAACTAACGCCGGTTATAATCTAGGCCAATAAAATCTTAAAATCGTAAGTTTTTATTGTATAAACACTTTTTATAAGGAGAACTATTCACGAGCAAATTGTATTGATGCAAAGTTATTGATAATTTGCAGCCACCACCTTTTTAAGTCCTTGACATTATTATAACAGAGAAAAAAGCAGAAGTACTTTACAAGCCGCCTTTTGTAGCCGCTTAAGAGAAATAAAACTTATGCATCCTTACCAGAGCCTCGCCTTTCGCCATGAGAAGGCTGCACAGCCGGTGACTCCGCTTGAGGCAGCTCTGGCTCTGACTCCTCAGCATGAGAATCCTGCAGCAAAAAAAAATACACATCATCGTATTTGAGCATAATAGAATTCATCATACATCTGGTATCATACGGATGGTCATAATCAATACTAATTGTAATTTTGCAGATAAAGTAAAAATAACGCACATTTTTACCTGTTCCTAGTTATACAAGTATTATATTATTTAAAGCAGAACTGGTCACGTTGTAATAATCAGTAGATTACTTTTATTCGTGAATTTTGTAACTCAATTTATTCATGTTGATTCTAAATACATGTTTAAAATGTAACTATCTGTATACCTAGTTAATGTAAGTAATAGGAGTGGTAAAAAGCAATAATCAATTAAAATTTGCCATTAATTACCTCCATCAAACTGCGCAATAGCAAAGTGCTAGCGTACACTAGCCATTTTTCTTATAACACCTTTGCAAATCTTAATTTTCTATATAAAAGTGATTTAAATAATTTGATTGTTCAATAATTCTATGTGAAGCAGATTATATATAACACCTTTATATATATATTTATATATAAATATTAAAAACAATCTACAGAATTGCAGATTGACACAATTATTTCCAAACCCATTATTAGTCAACCAAGCCTTTTTTATTCAAGTAAATGTTTAAGTTTTTATATTTCATAAATAATTTTGTAATGTCCTTCTGTCCGTGATATTACTGAATCATTTATTTTCATTGTTAAATGAAAAGCAAAAAATTTATAAATTCTTGATTGTATTTCTGCATGTTACACAATATACGAATTTTTTAAAATAAGTATAATGTCTATACATATTTTCATGATATCCAATAACCATATTTAATTTTTTACTGGTTTGAATTGTTTAACATAAGAAAGTGTGTTACTACAAGATATTTTAAGACATATTAAGCAAGTTTTTTAAAAGTGATGCTATGAAAAATATTTTCTGCCTGAAATAATGCCAGTGCAGGTAACATTGCTAAGAAGGAATTGGTAATCTCGCTTAAGTCTTGATTAGATATAGAAGAATTTTCACATGTTGTTTCCAACATTTTGCATGTAATATGTCAATAATTATGTAAATAAAACGTAATCTTTATTTTGCATAAACAATTTGAATTTACACAGATAGTGTAAGGAAAATAATCTGCTATACATCAAAATAATGTAACTGTTTCTAAATTCATAGTATTTTATCATTGTCATTGGTAGGTATAAATAGGATTTATGAGCTCTCAAAATTTTATTTCACTTCAATGCCTTTAATGACACATTAATTTCACCTTATAGCTACGTACTCACGTGAGATTGCTGTAAAGGGGTGCCAGAGACGACGTCTGCTCATCTTGAGGCCTCGGGTCGGAGGGTATTTGACTTTTGTTTTGTGTCAATTTACAAATGGGTAACATATAAAATAATAAAAGTGTTAATATCATCGTTGAAGGAATCGCAACGAATAGACTTATATTTTTATGGTTACATAGAAAAGATCTTATATATTTACTGTATGATAAGTTACTTGTAATCATTGCTTGTAAATTGCTACTCTAAATATATATAATTTTGGTTTAATTTCAAAGGTTTAACTTAAAGGTTCCATATTTTTAGCAATTGATAATTTGCTGCAATTGAAGCTCTATTACTTATGTGATAAAGTTTAAATGGATGTATTATTAAATTGAGAATTACCTCGCTCATGTCCATGTTCACAGTTTCGTAGTTGTCGCCGTCTCGACGCCGTGAGCTCCCAGCGGCGCCCTAAAATTTTATTCTATTGTCAAGCAGAGAACACAGGTTAATATCGTTTTACGATTCATATACATATGAAATATACAATATTTATAATTTCAACATAGTTTTAATTAATAGCTTCCTTTCATCCTTTATATGTAGAAATGGCTGATTTATAGTTTATTACAATGGGTCGCAACTGCTGAAAAGTGGCTAAAACACAAAGTAGAAAATATAACCCCTCTTTTTTTCACGTTTATTATAATGGTTTCAGCCCAGTTAAAGCATTCTGAATGGAAGTGTCATACTATGCGCAGAATCTCATAAGTTGGTACTTATGGTGATTGTTTTTATTTTTTAGTTCTTACATCATTACACCATACATCAATTTAATGGAAAATATAGGTATTTATAAAGTTGGCCTTTTAAATACAATAAAAGTTAAAAATGAGAAATAAATAATGAACTTTGATCATAACTAGTATGATTGATTATTTAATTACAAAATACAATCTTACCGAAGTTTGTGGGCCATATCGTTCTGAATCATTGTCCTCGTCACTTCCATACCCAACTAGGGAATCCATTTTAAAATGATTTGATGCTTTGTGGTTGTTGATAAGATGAAACAATTTATTGACACTGGATCAATAAATATATGCCTCACTTAATTCACTCAAAAGAATCTTCTATGACCTGTATTTGCAGAAAATTCAGCTGTTTGTTTCGCATTCCAAGTTACAAAACAAAATGGCGGCCCACGGACTGACTGACAACAGCAAGTGCCAATGCCAAAAGTTATTTGACATAGATAATATAATCTCAGTCCATAAATTACTAATTATACTCGTTGATACTTTGATCCGGAATAAATCTAACATACCATTTATTTATTTATATAACGGGATTAAACAACGCAGAGTACAAACCATAAAGTGTGTGAGTGTTCCGGCGAAGTCGAATCTGTCGAATAGGGAGCCACTTGAAAATTCAAATTCATTCAACTTTCGTACTAAATAGTACGAAATTCAGAAACATGGTCATATTTATGTAGTCCAAATATGAACCTGATACAGGCATTTTGAATACTTAAAATTCATTATGGTGTCATTCATTCAAAACAATTTGCTTCAAATTCAAAATTTGATTCGGTAGAAATTATTTTTCCTGGTTATGTCTATTGGTGTGCAATAAAGAGTTTTTGTTGTTATTGTTTTTGGCTGTTGCGTAAGCCTGCTTTTTTATGTGATAAGCAGGCAAACGACTAGCCCATGGATGTTAATAACCCCAAAATAATGCGTCGCCTGCCAGGAAGGATGTAATAGATCCGGATACACGGGGAAGGAAAAGAAAAAAGGAAGCGGTACATTGGTAATGCAACTGGGATCAATAACGACAGCAACTAACTCCAGATATACTACATATACACTTCAGGACGAGCGACATAAGAAGACTGAATGACGGGGAGAAAAAGAGTCACGTGGTACATGGGGCACACTAAAAGTTTTGCACTTCTAGCTAATCGAAACTATTTGATGTCGAATGTTATATTTTTTAAAACCTTTTGCAACCTTCTTGGTAACAAAAATAAAAAATGGTGGGAAATCGTTTGTCAATTCTTTTTATCGCACATCAAAGTTGTACGTACGAAACGAATCTGTAATTAAGTCGTAAAGATTTAAGAGCGATGATTTTTTATGATTTTAAACGTTATTACTCCGCGCAATACTGCGCAGCTCGTCTTCAAAATGCTTTTGGGAGAGAAGCACTTTGTTTGAGCACCGTGAGGCGATGATTTGCTCAATTTGAGTGAGGTCGGGTTTCATCGGGAAAAAAAAAAACTTTATTCACTTCATGTCGTCAATTACAAACATTTCGCGAGGGCTTCTGTACTATGTGGAAAATCTGTATCACTGTGAAAGGTGAAGTGTGAGAGGAGAGACCTATGATTATCTGTATTTGGAAGCTATAAATATAAAATTAATTGAAATGAAATAAAAACTATTTATTTTGGCTTAAGAAAAAACAGTTCACTTAACGAAAGTCAAAAGTTAACTATAGAAAGTCCTACATAAATTAAGATATTAATAACGAAACAAAATTGTATAAGAAAAAAAGAGAAATTGAAAGTAATGCTTAAAGTCCGTTTAGGTGTATCTACAATTAAAAAAGGATAAAATTTGTTAGTGGCGGATCAATAGAAGGGAACGATGTATAATAAACCTACCTACATACAGAATCGTTCGAGGACGATCTGCCGTTGTTGAGAGACATTAAAACAACTAAACGTTTTCCGTTTAAGTTAATGTACATTGCGCTTCATAGATATTGGGACCATAAATCACCGCACACCACAATGATAGACTTGTTGCAGCGATGGATGCAACACGTAATGTAAACACGCAAGTGATTCTGGATAGTAGTAAAAGAGCTAAGCCTCACTTCCCGCTTGGGGGGGACGCCAGACAGATCGATAACGCACCTACACGTTTACTCTGTCTGGTCGGGTTCAATCAAAGCACAGTCCTGTCTGGACCTACGTAATGATAGGTTGTACATATTTATTGATTATTATCTAATACTTGAGAAGCTAGAATCTCAAACAGCGATTATAGAGAAATACGGTAAGTAATTTCATTTTTAATTGTTTTTGAATTAGTCGAGCAAATTATAATTCTCAGCCTTTCAGTTAAAAATAAGTCTTTTTAGATTTATATTTTTCAAAGTTGGTTTTTGCAAACACTTTTCGGAACTCGAACTACGCCATTGTATTGACAGAGTTCAATGGTGTGTAGGCTTGGAAGGTAAAAGACACTCCCAAGAAGTGTTTTTTTATCTATAGCTCACCATACCAGAACTGGCTACTTGTATCGTGTGTGTGTGCTCAATATATATTATAGAACGTGAGTGAAAATTGTACTGCGTGTAATGTAGCTGGCCTTTTTTTCTAATGGGATTTAAAAACGAGCCATGCAAATAGTAATCCTATAAATCAATCGCAATATGCAAATATTAGCATTGGGTGACTATATTGTAGGATTAATAATTAGAACTTTTTTATTTGAAGACACAAATTGTAGGTAATCTATCTATACCAGGGTTACGTAACCTTTTTGTAGTGCGGACCCCTAGCACCACTTTATTATGATTCGCGGATCCCTAGAAGTAATACAGAAAATTCGCTTACATACTTTTATTTGCAAAAACGTAGGTTTAGATATCGACAACTTTTACTGCGCAGTCAAGCTGAATGCTCAGGAAGTTGCCGGTATCTATAGTGTGGTGCGCCACGCGGTTTTCTTTCGTTTCATTTAGGTATCTATCAAACGCTCAACCGCGTGGCTTAATGTTTATGTTGACTGCGGACCCCCTGAGAAGATTGAGAAATCTTGATCTATAATATTGTCGCGTAGATTCAACTACTAACGAATTTCGACGCAAGCTGTCAGAGCTACGTGGCTCTGTGGGAAATGGTCGGAC
>DWJZ01003524.1:0-16892 GCA_018249125.1 Asbolis capucinus
CATTGCACTCAGAAAGTTCTAAAGAATTTACTTTTAAATTTCTTTTATACCGCTTAAATATTTTCTATCCTGTTCTTTTAGTTCTATTTTGTCCAGATTAATCTAGAAATTTTCTTTCTCTTTAAAATTATAACATATAAAAATCCAACACAAAACTTGGGGATCGAACCATGAACCTCTGCTTCGATAGTCCAACCATTTCCCACAGAGCCATGTAGCTCTGACAGCTTTCATCGAAATTTGTTAATTGTTGAATCTACACAACAATAAGTAACCTTATTAATGACCAATCAGTAGAATTACTCTAGTAATAACTTACCCACATCTTTATGCAGTACATTTGCTATATCTTGGACAGTCATATCCCTCCATATCCCCACTACTTCTGCGCCTTTCGGGGAATATCGTATAACTCTGCGCCCATGACTTTCTGCCGCCTGTCACATAGTTTAAAATTACTGTTATGGAGCTAGATCTAAATAACTACAAACACAATTCCTAGTCTATAAATGCAAACCCTTCCGGATTTTGAATAATATTTCATATTACAGTACTTATTGCAGCATTTTACTTGCAAAAGAGACTGATGTACTTTATAGAGGTGTTACAATGTGATGTTACCATTTCTATCCAGTGCATGGGTGGGAAAAATTAAGGAAGTATATATTATGGACTTCTGGATGTGTGAGAGCTAAATTACCCTACTAAAGGATTATTGTTATGTTTCAATAGATCTCACTATATCCTACACATGTAAAATTTAATTGAATTGAAGAAATTAGGTCTCTTGGTTGCTCCATAATTTGAGGAAGACTTCATTCATCTTCAATGTATGTTTTGAGTGTAATACATGGAAAGTTCTTGTAGAAACAAAATTTAAAATTTGTGTAGAATAGTAAAATATGTTCTAGATTTAAATTGAAACAAATTGTAATCTCTCTGCTGCTTCCATTTTTTTATTAAAATATCTTTCTGTTATCTTTGTGATATAATCTTACATAAATTTGGTCTTCAATAAAGTAGCAAGGAAAAAAATAATTTAATCCGAACCTTCTCTTCCACAGTTCTTCTTTTTTTGTAATTTACAACAGATACAGAAGCATATCTACTTAATTTGGTAACTATACTTGGGGCTATCAGCTTTGTGTTCTCAGTCAGTTGCAAAATACATTCAGTTTTAATCTGGCGTAGAGGCAACCTGAAAGATATTATTTAAGACTAATACCATAAATAATGCTTATCTACACAGAAGTCAGATGTTTCAGAAGACCTCCCAAAAGTATGTCATAATAAACAAGCTTTAAGCAGCAGAATCATAAATACAAGTTTATCAGAAAGGAAACAGGTTTATTTTAGTCTGAGGATTAAATTCCTAGTTAGATCTGTATTCTGTAATGACTTTCTTTAATAACAGTAAACAATTTTTTTCAACAGATTTTTTCAGTAAAAAAATCAGGTTTTTTCAACCCGGTATGCAAGGCCTGTATATTCAATTATTTTGAAGGTTTTGGTAATATTACAAACGAGGCATTCATACAAACACAGCTTAAACTTACCATTTATACAGTAGACTTTTATACATTTTATGTTAAATATTGCGTTGCGTACAAGTTTTTGTATTCAATATTTACTACGAATTAAAGCTTAAAATTAAATGAATACATAATATACAAGTTTTAAAACTTGTTGTTCAGTCAAGTAACTATTATTTAATATTGCAAACCAAAGTGCGACCTAACCTCAAAAACGTCTCATTTTCCATCAATTAGTTCAACTTTTTTAAATTTACTGAATCACAGAATTTTCTAGTAGTACAAGATTTTCTTCAATGAAAATTTGTCTATGGTTTAGTAATCCAAATTTTATTCATAAAATGATTTGTTGCAATGAATTACTAAATTAAATATAATTTAATTTCGTTTTTCATGTATTAATAAAAAAAAAATGTATTATGAGTGGGAAATATTAAAATCAAAATAAATTATTGTCTATTTTAATTGTTACATCATAACATTTTGCAGTAACAATAAATTAGTAAGAAAAAACATTTTCAAATAAAAAATATTAATTTATTCATAAAATTAATGGTAAAACTGTTAAAATAATTAATAAACACTTTATCAAAAATAATTTTAGATTAAAAGTAAATCATAGACAATTACTATTTATGTCCGCCATTCATTCTTTTGAGTTGCTTTTTCGTTTTACGATTCCGTCGGAGCGAGCACGATTTGTCATCGGGTTCGACGCAACACCATCTCTTGCAACTAATTACGTAGAAGAAGACAATCAAGCTGTTATAAAACCCACGCGTCGGCCCTTTACATCATCGTTACCATCTCAGTTCAGTGAAATAGTTTAGTGAGACTAGATCGTATCTAACATTCAGTGATGCTTTTCCTTGCCTTATACGTTATCGGTCGCGACGTTCGCTCGAGTGCCTGATGGTGCGGGAAGTATGTGCGATTAACGGAACAAATCAGAGGGAGGACTCAGCATGGGGGCCTTTTTGAACAAACCTGAAACTAAGAAATATAACGAAAGCGGCGAGGGCAACGGACTTCGCTATGGCGTGGCATCGATGCAGGGCTGGCGCGTGGAGATGGAGGACGCTCACCACGCGCAGCTCACGCTGAACGGGACCCTATCGGACTGGTCATACTTTGCGGTGTTCGACGGACATGCAGGGGCTCGGGTGTCAGCGCACTGCGCTGACAACTTGCTAGAATGTATCCTTCAAACGGACGAGTTTCGGCGGGAAGAAATAGCAGAAGCTATCCGCGCTGGCTTTCTGGACCTGGATAAGAAGATGCGGGAGTTGCCCGAGCTGTCTAACGGCGAAGAGAAATCGGGCTCTACAGCGGTTTGCGCTTTCGTGTCCCCCAAACAAATTTACATAGCGAACTGCGGGGATTCTCGCGCGGTTCTCGCTAGGCACGGGATGCCGATATTTGCAACGCGAGATCACAAGCCGGAGCTTCCTTCGGAAAAGTCACGCATCGTGCAGGCCGGGGGGTCGGTGATGATTCAACGCGTGAACGGCAGCCTGGCGGTATCTCGAGCACTGGGGGATTACGAGTACAAGAAGGTGCTCGATCGCGGCCCGTGCGAGCAACTGGTGTCTCCAGAGCCGGAGGTTTCCGTTCACGAGCGGTCGGCGAGCGATGACGAGTTTCTGGTGCTGGCATGCGACGGCGTATGGGATGTGATGAGCAACGAGGCCCTCTGTGCATATGTGCATTCACTTCTGCAGCTCACTGACGACCTAGAAGCCATTACCAACCAGGTCATTGACACCTGCCTATATAAGGTGAGTAACTTTTACTATTCTCTTTATGGACATATAATTGTTGTTGGAACTTATACAAAATGGCAAATATTAGACAATTTGTATAGAATTACCTCTAAAACATTTTTCATTTCTTTATATAGGTTGGTATCAACAAGTCCTAATGTCATCCATAGTCCTAATGTGAGGAGTTGTGTCAAATGTTATTTTTGGCACAGTGTACAAGCAGGCCACATTTATGATGGCATATTATTATCAAAAACAGCTGATGGGTCATTGTAGCCATCTTAATAATAATTCCTTTGTTAATTTTGTAACTAACAATAAAATTTTTGATTCACTGTTTCTAACTTGGCCTTAAATTATTAGTTTATAAATGTATTGTATGCATAATTTGTATCACTTGCTTTGGCAAGAGAAAACATTGGAAGGAAACCTGGTAGGGAATAATAGGGAATGAGATTCTCAAGTATGTGTTGTCTACTAATCTACATTTTGCCTGTGTGGTGTGCTGTGCTTTACCATGAATTAACTCTTAAGGCTTATACTCACTTTGTGACCCGTTGAGACCAGACCTGAGCCCTGTTGTGGGACAGTTATGGGTTGAAGTGAAGTTGTTGTATATAACTAGGGAAGTAAAATAATAGTTAATAATAGCATAGGTACTTGTTACACTCATTTAAATGATACACCTAACATTAATAAAATTTGAACACTGTTGTCAGTAAATCAAAGTAATATTTATTATACCCACAAGGCCACTGGATATATTTAGGCCTTTATTTGTCAGCACTTTCAAGGCTCAAATTTAATAATAAGCAGTGTATAGACACAGAATTTCATTTGTGTTTCAAATCATTAATTTAAGTAGCACTATAATCATGTTGAGAAAAGATGAGCAGATAAATCGTTTAGCATAAATGGTGATAAGCACCCATGGGCATTAGCCACGAAGAAAGAAGTTATTTCTAGAAGAACTCCCATGTTATAGATTCAGACCTCAGGGAAATATTATAAATCAACTTGAAGTTGAGTCTTCTATTAATAATTTGTTCATTTACTTCATTTCCATAATTAATTAATAACTTGCTAACATGATAATATTTGATTTAGATAACAATTGATGAAAATATGAGGTCATTTGTTGAAATACTATCTTAATTCAGATATGTATTTTATGTTTGAAATCAGTATGTTACTATGATTACACAAGGCATAATAGCAAGCTGGTGACACAATGCTTTTTAGAAATTTGGTACAACTTGATTGAATAAGGGGCATTGTTGTCAAACCAAATGTTGAAATAGAAAATTGGCATTCAAAAATATATTGAGTTTGACTAGGTTGCTTCATTTAGCAAATTAATTTTCATAACTATTTCTTCTTGCTTCTTCTTCTCCATTCATTCAAGCTTAGTGTTGTCCCAGTTGTTTGTCAGTTAGTGACCAATAAACGTGGGTTTTAAATTTAGGTGTGTATTTTCTAGTAACAAACAAAAGTAAATGTAAATTTGGCTTGCTAAATAATTTTATAAATATTTTATGTAAATGTTTAAAATAACTGTTGTTTAGAAGCAAATGAAGATCCGCAGACATTGCTGCCTTAGTGGTCATTATAGACTCTGACTAAATTATTTAGCTGAAGCCTTAAAAAGTCACCCTTAGCCGCAGCTAACATTTAAAGACCGATTCCATGTAAAACACAATCCAATAGGTATGATTAATCTCATATAGGTATAGAATATTGTGTTATTGGTACACCAAAATAAACAGTATGTAATAAATGACAAAAATATGGATATGGATAGCTAGTCAAATATTTATTTTTCAGTTTATTATTTAACAGCATAGGAATGTACCATTAATGATTTTAGGTGTTTAAAAATGTATTATTGGCAGATTTGATAAAAAATAATTTACTGACTGCATGCTGTTAAGATGTAATAAGTACAGATTAAGCTAATGAGTGCATTCCATTATACTATTAAAGTTTTAGAATATAGTGTCTCTTGAAGATGTCAAGCTCCATAATAAAACCTGCTTAGCTGCACTTTAATGTACTGTCATTCAATTTATATAATCCAGCTTCAACTAATACAGTAGCTTACTTAGTAAAACTGCACAAAATAGGTTTGTTCCATCTCTACCATTATTTACCATGCTACTTAATGGTGGGAAGAACAATTACTTCAATTAAACGTTGACATTCTCCAACTAAAACACATGATTTCAGGGGAGCAAGGACAACATGAGCATCGTTCTGGTGGTGTTCCCAGCGGCGCCGAAGCCCAGTGCAGACGCTCAGCGGGCGGACCGCGAGCTCGACGAGACCCTGCGACACCGGCTCACAGGTTGTTACTCGACACTACTGCATGCATGCCACAAGCACAGGCGCCGGCGCTCGCACACGCCGCCAGAGGGCACACAGTCTAATGAGGCTAGGGGATAGGGTGTTCCAACGACTGTATAGCCTACTACATATTTAATGTTTTCTATCACCAATGAAACAATCATAGATTGTCATTATCGTCAGATAGTCGAGCCTCAAAATAATGCATTGTGATTTGTCGATTCCACATTGCGCAATATTGTAGTTAACAGCTAAGGCCCAATAAATCTCCCCTGGTTCATGAGGTCAATTGGTCCAATGTTTTACCAGAAATAGCTCCTAGATGCTGGGTGTAGTAGGCTATGTAGTTGATAAGATGTTCAAAGTGCATGCATGTGTGGATGGATGTTGTGTAACAGACGTATTTTCTGACTTCTGTTATTAGACATCTAGGTAATAAATAGTGTGATGAGGTGTATGAATGGATGGTGTTCATACATTATTTTTTTATCATTATAAAACTATCAACTAGGCAGACATTGATAATAGCAGTCAATGCAAAATCTTCCCTCTCTTCTGGTATTTGAGTTGACCATAAGGACTATGAATGCTTCAGGAGTCGTCTTTTACATTGAAGGTTATTTCTGAGTGGCACTAATGAGAGTCATTACTCTCACAACATTATGGTACAAAATTAGCATTTTTAAGAAGATTTCAAGGTTGGTTATGATGGTATGCAATGAATTTGCATTATGATATACACTAATATGCACCTGGTGAAATGCAGGTGTATGAGTCAATTCTATTTCGGCGGTACATTAAAACATATCGGCATTTGATGATGTTGGTGATGTCAATTCTTCCAATGAGTGTGATCATCACTGATAATGGCGTAACTGTTATCAGTTACTCTAAAGTGTTACTTACTATTTTACGTCGTCGATATAATATAGCATTTCTACCATTAGTAAGCACTTATTGATTGAACAGTTCACTGTTGATTAGGGAGGTGTATATTTTCCTGTTTAGATATATGTTCATAGGATTGCTCAATCAGAGACTTATATAAATTGGGAAGACTGTTGGACTATGAACCATAGATACTATGATATTCGTTGGCAGCATATTATCATATTTAATATATGTTTAATTTATTATCTGTATCTACCAATAGTTATAAAGTAGGAGAAAACTAGGGATATATTTGAGGTGGGACAATGATTTCTTTCTTGATGGGCCAATATGTGGGTGAAGTGTTGAGTCAATTTGTTAGATATACAAGTTGTTAGATATAATGTGCCAATTTGTTAGATACGTTATTTGAAAACTGTGTACTGGAGGAAAAATATAAAATATACTGTAATATAGGTAGGTTCTGTGATAGAGGGCAATACATTACTTTGTTTTTAGTTTGTGTCAGCAATGTGTCTATGCTAAAAATATTCAATAAAGAATTTACTCAGAATAATTGGTTATACTGTCTTTGATCGGAAGAATTTTTTTATTACACCAAGTAGCAATATATACATTTTTTTTTTTTATGTGATAGTAATTTTTAAATACTTTTAGAAATGGGAAAATCCTTTATGACAAAAATTAATAAATTCATATTTTAAAAGGTATTCAAAATACAGATTATATAGGATATATGTAATGATAAGATTAAAAGTGATTCATATAGTGAGTTATTAGGCATTAAAAGTACTTAAATCATAGTGCATTCTGGAAGCTAAAATTGTTGAGCTCGCAGTGAACTGATTTTAAATGTATTGTAAATTAGAGATAATTAGAGCATTCTTTACAATCTCTATAAAGTGTCGAAATTTTTAGTTATAGAATTAAAGATAAAGAGACATTGAAAATTTAAACATAAAAAATAATTTAGCTTAAATAAAAAAAAACTTTTTTATAGAAATAAAATATTTAGAATAGTATGAACCTGATAGTGCTTCGTTCAATAAATAGAATATTATCAATGTTTCATTAAAATAATTAGGTTCCGACTCATTAAATAAAAAATTTTGAGATTGATATTAAATAAAATTATTATAAAGTACATAATATTTTCATAATAATTAAGATTTTTCAAATATATTCTATAAAAAAATGGTGCATGACATAGTTA
Source organism: Asbolis capucinus (assembly GCA_018249125.1). Taxonomy (NCBI): domain Eukaryota; kingdom Metazoa; phylum Arthropoda; class Insecta; order Lepidoptera; family Hesperiidae; genus Asbolis; species Asbolis capucinus. The sequence continues at coordinate 7,743 of DWJZ01003524.1, forward strand.
ATAATAATAGGCACATGGCTAGTGTTGACATGAAAAAAACTGTTTAATGTCACAGACCACCAATCGTTACTTTTTATTTAATTCATTAATGATATCTACGAACTCCTGTCTTAAAGAAATTGGTAATTAAATTGTACATTGTGTCACGCGTATAGGATCTGATAATAATTATTTTATAAACATCCATCACAGTATATCACATGGCGTTTTTATTAAAGATTTTTATATACGTTGTATATACTCGTTATACATAGTAGAAAACATACTGTGAGTAAACTCGTGGAATAGGTGTTCAAATGTTACTGTATTTATTTAAGATAATTAAGATATGACTGATCTTAATTTTAAATACCAATCTGTCGCACAGACTCGTAACGTTTTCAAATATTTAAAATTTGCGCCAATCAAATTGAATTATAGTGACAGTTTTGCCACAGACTAACGAAAAGTTCACAGATTCGTAATGGTTCTGAAACAATGCGTATTGAAGTTTATATATATTGAGGATATACATAACGCGTGCTACTTTTTTCAAACTTCTTTTGATTTTCTCTCCAATGTGCAGAAATTAGATTAACAAGAATCTCTGTTAATTCGGTTTTGATTATATTTGGGTATCAAAGTACCACTTGTGTAAATAGAACTCACATTAAAACTTACGAAGGTCATATAACAAATAATTATAGTAATTAACAATTAATCCAAAGAATATTTATATCATTATGATCTTTACCGTAAAGAGGCCGTTCAAATATTTTCAATTCCAATAAGCAGAAATGTTATGTAAGATTTTTGTTGTTGTTCGAATCTCAATAATTTGACAAATAATATAAAATGATAATATAGAAAAAAATCGCACATAAAAATCCATAAACAAACACAAGCTGCCATAAATACAAATACCATATTATCTAAAGTTTTGGGTAATGTAATTTTTGCTTGGGAATACGACTCCCATTTCGCTGAGGGTTTCCGGGAAAACATGGAAGTTTCGAAAATAAACCAACCGTTGACATTAAGGAAACCAAAACATATTAAACGGTTTCAGATTTAAAACTATTTCGCATTATTCGTCAATTCAATCTCTGCACACCACACTTCACCTCTATAGATTTGGTTACAATTACGGATGAACTTTATTTCGGATATCCCAGTTTTAGTTCTCCATAACGAGCACGATCGAAAGATAATAGTTAAAAAGATAATGCTTTTCGTTTGAACTTTGATATCAATTACTAAATTTGATAAGTAATTCGTATCAATAACTGAGTGGATTAGTCGATAATGATTCTAAAGTGTAATTTTACCTAATGGTAGGTACTGCTAGAAACTTGATGGCAGGAAATACCACCTTATTATCGTTTATAACACCTGCTTTTGATCTAGAGTGGAGTTTCCAGTCTGGTAGGGTAATTAAAAACATGCTTTTGTTATTATCGTGGAAATAAAAAGAATAAAAATATAATTTAAAACAAGCAATTTAAAATTGAACTACTTATTTTTTATTGTTATGATTTTAAAAGTCTCGTAAACGTATATACAGATAAATTATATATTATTTATATATTTTTAAGAATTATTAATACTACTTATTTATTTTTAAATGTTATCGGGTTTATTACCAGAGTTACTAATTATTAAATAAAAAATATATACATTTTGAAACTAGACTGAGAATTATATTAGTAAAATTTTCTATCAAATTAGATACAGTAATAATATATTTAAGTATGTGAGAGTTTACGTCTTACATATGAAGAATAGAAATAACAGTGACAGTGTTGTTCTAAAACTGACTCTATGTTGTTCTAAAGAAGGTTTAAAATATCAGCTCTACTAGTGTGGTACTTGTAGTGATCTAGTATGCATGTTAAATGGTTTGCTGATAGTTTATGGGCAGAGAAAATTTGATGATCATTGAAGAAAAAAAGAATGCTGTTAAGGTTTAAGTTATTTTATTTAGAGTTTTTGAGGAGAGAATTTAGTATTAGATGAGTAATATTAATGTCATTTCCTCTTTGTTTTTTTGTTGGTTGTTGCCAGTTAGGTTTTATCATGGCCCTGGGGCCCGGGTCATTTAGATCAGGGGCCACATGATGAATGGTTTCAATATATAAATCTGAAAAGAATGAATTTGCTGCGATTATTCCTTGATTTTGATAATTTGAGCATTGGTGTTAATTTAATATTTATGCTGGATAGGTTCCGAAGTTATTAATAAGCTAATTAAGCTCTCTAAGTCAGTGATGGTTCTATTTAACTGTTAAGGATACAATATAATACGATGACTTAATTTGCACTATATACATAATTTTAATATAATTTTATCATTATAATGTTGACACCTCAGTTCAGTTCCTAGACTTTGTGACCTGACCAAATATTTTCAGTTTTACAATTCCAAGTCGATATATCACATTACATTCGCTACTATTTTGTTGTTGATATAAAATGTTACCATACTAAACTTCATTGTTTGTCCAGCAGTTATTTTTGAACCCAGGATTCCTTTTTTATATATTTTATGAAAAAAAAAATTTTTTATGCGAAAAACATCCATCGGGATGACGAAACGGCGAATCTTATTCCGTGTATTTTAACGGAGGGCTACACATTAAAACCTGACGTTTTCAGTGTGTTGCCATGTAAACATACGGAATTAGATTCAGATATATATCGTCTATAATTATAGATTTATCTATGGTCCCGCGTGGTTTGTTAATCTTTATCGTGCCTTAATCTTTAAGTTTTTGTTTGTGCAGCGCATTTAGCTAGTTTTTAACATGAAATTAGATTATTTAATACAACTAAATTATTAGATAATGCCTTTAGTACGTAACTTGTTACGTATACTGGATCTAGATTTACAAAATATTTTGTTTTAGTTATTATAGTAGTAAATCGCATCGTTGATGCCTCGGTCCGACATTTCATTCTAGGTATAAAACTTGTTGGATCTCGTCAGCAATACTACATAAGATTTTTAGTTGTTTGGGGTAGTTAGATATTTTTAAGTTTTTTTCTGACATTTTGTTGAGATATATGTATACCTTAATAACTTATGTAATTCCGTTGAATAACAATATACTAGAACATTACTTAGTTGCTATATTGACGCGTGTTAATCAGAAATAGTGAAATGTAGGGTAGTTTTGGTTTTTGTAACTAACATATAGACTTGGTCAATAATGATGTATTTGGTCATATATGTGCCAAATGTGAATTTCAATCCATTATTTTACAAGGCATGCGTTCGTGTTTTGCTATTTAGCAGTTTTATCGTAAGTTCCACACGTCAATAAAACATTTTAAATCCTTTAACACGACGTGTAAAAAATTATACACATTTGGACATGAGCACTGCTGGTTTTCAGGTACAGCAATTCCTCTATGTGTTCTTCGCATTATATTTTGGGTGTGTTCTTATCTCTAGTTTTAATGTTTCACGACAGTAAAGTCACTTCTCTTGTTTGTTTTCTACAATGTAACGTTAGTGTAATGTGCGTGCCAAAAATCTTTGCTCAGTTACCGTTATATATTAAAGCACCTTTACATGTTGTAATCGTTTCCACTCGTCTGTACTTAATTAGCGTGTAAGTTGTACGAGTCTAACAATTGTGATATTTGTATGAAAAGGTATACTTGTTTTCCGAGAGATATTCCTATAAGTATTGTTACTCTTCATTGTTACATGTTTTCATATATTAAAGTTGGTTTGGAATAACAGACATAGTTTCATTGCTTTAGTCCTGGCCCTCGAGAAATGTTTGTCTATGGTCGCTATTTGAAAATGGAATTAAAAGTTTGATATTTGAATTTAGAGAAGGGTTAAAGCAATGACTGTGTTTGCGCGTTGAACTCCCGCGCGGCTGTGCGGCCAATAATTGTAACCGAGCGCTAATATAAGAAAAGAAGCCGTACCGTGTCGCGAGTCACCACGTCTAATCCTCTACCGCGTTGCCTCTTATCAATCCTATTTGCTATTTGTCATGGCTTTTCACTACTAGCCGTTTGCGGCCGACTTTCATAATTTGCATTGTATAGATGTTAAAAAAAATAGAAGTAAACAAAAAACTCAATGAGACAGACTGTTTACCCTACGACTTTAAGTGGGTCACTGAAAGCGTTGGTACTTTGTAGTTTGGATGGTAGTACTTTGCGAGGGAAGGTTATCAAATGACGTAGAACCGGATCTAATTGCAATATTACTTAATTCGTTTGTAGCTTAGTCTTTTAACTAATACATTCGCTTGAGTGTATGGGTTTGCAACTCATAAATTATGAGTTGCATATATGAGTTTGCTATTCATAAATTAAGAGTTGCATGTATGAGTTTGAAACTCATATTCGATGCTCGTTCTTATTAAAATAATGGAAATGGCCAACGACGCGTAATGTAATATAATACATTCTATTACTTGTACTAAATAATTTAGACAATCCGTGGAGGTAAGAGGCGGTGCGGAAATAAAGTCTAAAATCACAACTATTGGTCGATACATCTCGTGTGGTGTGTAGTATAAGGTTGATTGATCTAATGTTTTGTCAGAAACAGTTTGCTCGAGATGCGGTCTAGGTTGTGTAGTCGATGTTTTCACCAAACCTTAACTGCTGCAATACGTTACGTGGATGGTTCAGGGTAACCCGCAAATTTGAGATTCGACTGTTATAAACTATTAACACGTACAAAGTCAAAACATATGGTATCACGGACTTATTTGTAGATATTGATGTCCTATCTAAAACTAATATAGAACTCTGTTCTGTTGTCAATAATTTCCGCAGCGTCGGCAATATAAGGTTTTTTTTTATATGTGGAGTTACAATATCGAATTTTTCCTACGGACGACGTTTATGAAAGTATTTTATAGTCTATGTTCATCGGGGATAATGCAGATTATAATGGTACAAGAATTTTTCAAATCCGTCCAGTACTTTCGGAGGCTATTCCCATCAAATAATCAAATCTTTCCTCTTTATAATATTAGTATAGACTAATAGGAATACATTTGTTTCATATTTTGGTAATTACACATTTATATTACACATGTATAATATTTTTATTGTCCTAAAATACTCGAGAATTAAAAACCTTTGATATACAAATAACGATTTTTAATTTTTTCAAAGGTCAAGTGACCAAAACCGGTGGAGCAGGTCAATTTTTAATATATATATTTTTTAAATAATGTCTTGAAGTGAAATTATTGTCTTATTTCCAAATACAAAGTCGAAAGTGTAAGATGTTGTTTGTTTTATATAGTTAAATTATTATATTCGATATCGATGGAACGGCACTGCAGCTTACTTTTTACCGACTTCAAAAAAGTACTCAATTCGTGTTTTTTATGTACGTTACTTCATTAGTGTTACTGTCTACAGGAGTAGATATGTATGTATGTGACAGATAAATGTTTTTTCTTTGCTTATTAGTGCGTGTGTTGGCTCAGGAAATTGTATGACTTATTTTCTGCGAGATGATTTGTAGATGTAATATTTCTATCAGAATTTTTAGTAGGTAGGTTAGTTGATAGGTAGTATGAAAGGATAAATTATGCTGTATTTCTCGTCAGATATCAAAACAATACTCGGCCGGAAGTGACGAATATGTAACAAACTGTTTAGAATACGGATGCCAAGGAGTGTCCGAGAACTGTCAGTTTGTTTGCTCGTTTTGTATTATGACGTAAATGGATGATATAGACTATAGAGCACGGAATGGAATTATATTAATAATTTACCGACAATAATATAACATTGTAAGATTATTATAAAATTGTCGCAAAATTCTTGCAAGTTAATATAAATAAAAAAAATAAGCTTACACTTATATACTCGTACTAGGGTTACCTGAGAACAAATATCCATCAGGGTCACTGCTGAGAATAGGGCCGGTTGACATTATAAAAGTAATGTAATATATGGTTTGAAATTACTCCTTACTTGCTTGTAAAGTTAAAGAAATTGTGGTACATGTTAAATAAATTTTCTTTTTGTCGGGACGAAGTGTAAAAACAAACCTTTTCCGCAATAATTTGTGTTGGGATACAAGCGTTTTTGCTACAGGCAAATTGGATTTAAATTATATGTAAAATACTTCCATTCATTGTATTATACAGAACGGAGTCCACGAAAACAAGTACGTAGGGTTGTCATTTTATAAGTAAGAATACTGAAATACAGTTACTGTTTCATCAAAAATCCTCGTCAATGTTTAAATGCCGTGTATGATCTAGCAAAACCTTATAAACACAATCGTAGTTCGAATAGTGTACAGCACCCTTAATATCGCTTTCGTTTGGACCTACATAAAAGTGATTTCTATCACTTCAGAGCTGATATAACCGCAGAATATTTTTACTAGGGCCGTACGCTCAAGTTCCCAATCACGACAGTCACGACACATTTCTAAACGTCTGTTTACAATTCCATCTCTATTGCCATAAACACAAGGTCCAAATATAGTTTTTCATTTCAATCTACGTAAACTAGCGTCTCTATTCCCATTGCTATTGTAACAAGCAACAAGGTTGGAGTGCCAATACCCGTAAATTTCACACGATTGTGTGAATTTAGGTTCTATTGGTACCGTGGTAAGGCGTAAGTTGTGTTCGAAGTTTTTTAAACTATGTCACCTTGAACTAACCTTAGAATGTGGCTTTTTTGTTGGCTAGATGTAACCGATAGGCCCTTTGTTGCCGTGGGAGATATCATGAAAATGTAAGGTGAAAATGTTGCGATAACCGATTGCGACAATCGCTCGGTGGCCGACCTGTTGCTTTCCACTGTTGTAGCAACAGATTAATACATCTTTTAGAGAGAGGAACAAATTCAAACTGTTTCTAACGAACGGGCTTCCGAACAGTATAATGTCGCATGTTTTTAAATTTATATCGTTACGGGTACTAAACATTTTAAATGCAAACGGGTGCTGTCGATTTTTTTAGTATCTGATTTGTATAATAATAAACAGATCGTGAGGGTACTCAGGATTTTGCATTTAAAAATTTAACGTCAGTTAACTATCAAACCTGTCTGATGTATTTTACTAAGTGTTTTTCGTCTTTTTATTAAGATTGGGTTTTTGGATTGTATATAATGGATTAAGGTTGGATTACCAGGTTTTAAGGTTGTGGTTACCAGGACCTTGGATTGTTAACCAGAACGTGATGGTCTACTGTCGATAAGTATGTGGTGTTTAAAAAAAACGTAATTCGTTTGTTTAAAATACACTTTTCACTTTAAGAATTGAAATCGATTATATTATATTGCATATGGTATGCGCCTTTTAGGGGATTTTTCCATCGTATTCGTCTACGCTAGGGTTGCCAGCTCCAAACTTTGAAATCCAGGCTATGGCGGTAGAAATATCAGGACATTTTGGTTTAAAACTATTATATATACCGGAGCAGAACCTGTTTTATAGTTATCTTGCACTGAAAACAGGGTCAATAAAAGAGCCTAATATATAAAAACATAGGTACTTATAGGACTCTTTACAAACTCAGGACGATAAAATTAACCAGGATAGCCCTAGACACCCAAAAAACAGGACTTGCCCTGGGAAACCAGGACGGGGTACGAGGCTGTCTTTAAATAGATATTTAGACGGAGGTGAGTCATGCCTTGTTTTTATGCACTGCGCTATGATAAGCGGGCGATAGCTCGTAGTATCATTGATAACGTATTGCCGTCTTTCGCTACCGCTCCTCTGATAACGTTAATTGAAGACTAGGAAATGGTTTTAGATGGAACACGTTAAATGGCATGTGTTGTGTAACCGTTTTGTAAGTTACAGTGTATACCAGTTGAGCGATTTGTCTTGGCTTATTTAAATTAAATTTAGAATTAAGATTGGTCTTCTAGCGTCGATATACGATGGAAAAGAGTAAAGGCGTAACTCGTATTACATGTTTACAAATATTTCTAAATGTATCTGTTCGTGCATATCGGTTATGTCGTAACAATTTCGCCCTTATACGGAAAACGAATAAAGTCGTAACTCTTATGAATTACTCTATAGAGTTAAGCCCTTACTGATTTCCCTTGTCAATTTTTTTCTCTTGTAATCAAAGTTTCATTCTCTTTTAGTATTTCTTGTAGTAATGGAAACAACATGGCCTGTTAGTCCCTACTTATGTACATATTTTCCTATGCTTGTCTATATATATGCATTAATGTTTTACAGTAGCAAAATCTGTATTTCCCGAGACATGTAACTACACATGTGCCACGTCTGCTAGTGTGCTAGCCAATCACATAAAAAAAGTTGTACATACGAGTATTGTACGTTCTGCGGTTAGTGCGGGATAGTTGTACAAGCAGTTTTAACCGGTAAATGGGCAAGTCTAGTCTACTTGTTATATCAATGAGCTTGTTTCGTATTATCTAGTTAATTATCTTGGATGTCTGTATCAAAGCGTACACATATACAATTATAATAATATGTGGTATGCATGTATTGGTTACATCTAGAAATATGTATGTATATGTAAGCGTGTTTTATATGTAACTTGAAATCGGACGTTAAAAAAGGAGGTTTATACTGAGTGGACCGATTTTGATATTTTTTTTTTTCGAAAACTGCTGCTTGCGATGTGATCCCATTTTATAAAGCGACCTCTGACGAGTAGGTTTGGAGTTATTGTTTCTTTTAGTATTTTTGTTTTTCTTTTATAACTGTTATACATTTTGACTGCGTTGATCGATTTTGATAATTTTTTTTTATTTCAAAGGTAATACTTGTCCCGTAGTTTCATGACACTTCAAGCGACATCTGACTGTTGGTTTTTGAGTTATTAGTTAATTTTTTCTTTTTTTTAAAGTACGTTCATAACTTTATATTGGGTTCACCGTTTTTGAAGATTCTTTTTTTATTCAAAAGCTAGCTTTCGCCGCATGTAATTTTGTACTGACATGTAATTTTGAGCGACATCTGACGGAAAGCTTTTTAATAATGCGTATTTAATTGGCTGTGACTACGTTAACAATGAAGGTTTCATTGTATTACTGGTCAGAGCCATTTGTAGTCGCTTTTTCAAGATAAAAACGATTATTATCAATAGGTTGGAAGGTTGTTACGAGGGCCAAACTGAAAGTTTTTAGAACTGGCCACTTATAAACATTATATTAAAAAAAATAGTTTAAATT
>DWJZ01003525.1:0-16891 GCA_018249125.1 Asbolis capucinus
AGTGGAATTAGAAAAAAATTCTTTAAAAGAAGCCTTTGAGACAGATAACAAATCAGAACAACAGATAATAAATCCCACTACAATAATAAACGTGATGATAGCAAGCCTGATGTACAAGCGAATGGTCACGCAGCAGGCTATAGGAAAGGCTATGGTATGTTTTCTCTACGACCTCGAGTCAGAATTAATCATAACCATCGACGAACAAGGTTAACCGACGTAGCTCACAGAATTAGCTGGCTGAAGTTAGCAATGGGCTGGCCATGTTCGAAGGACCGATAACAGTTGAGAAAACAAGGTCCTCGAAAGGAGACCACGCCACAAAAGGGAGGACAGAGCTCCTTAACTAGATGGATTGATGGCCCGAAGAGGACATCGGGTATCTGCTGGATTCAAAAGGCTCAGAGCCGGCATGGCGCCAAATAGGAGATGCGCTTGTCCAACAGTGGACGTGTAAAGGCTGCATGGGTGGATAATAACTAAAACAAGTTTTATTAAAATATTATAAAATACAATTATAGAGACCTAATACCAGGAATTCAACAAGTTTCATAACTGTATTGGTAACCACTGACGATTTTCCTTATCTGGAGCAAATCCTGAACGTCGTATCAGATCAAGCTTATCATAAAAATACATTGTCATTGAAACTGAAGCAGTGCATTATTTCAGCTCTGAAATGTAAGAGGAAGTGGTTCTAATTAATCTTCCAAGATTTGACGCGAACAATTAACAAACGAATACACTGCAAGTTAAATGAAAACTTGTAAAAAAAAACTTACCGCATTACTCCGTGCTAATTCTAAACAAAAAAAAATTGAAATTGACAAAATCCCAACACAGCCGCGTTACTCGACGATCGCGCGAGACAGAGGTTGAGCGTGAACTGAGAATAACAGAGACAGAACAAAGTATTTAACTTATTAAGTATACTATTATCAAGCATGGTCACCAAAGGTCAAAACAGAAGCATTACTGATAACCTTGGTTACGTAGGCATCAATTCTTTTGCATGTTACTATTTTTACGATAACGTTTCTTTTACATTTCACACAACAGATCAATGTAGGTGGAATTAAATAAAACAGCCACAGGGAAAATTTGCGACCCACAGAAAGACAGAATTAAAGGGCAAAATTACCAAAAATAGAGAATGTGTGAATCAGAATGCTAGGCTAGCAAGAAGAAGATTAAGAGATGCATGCAGGAGAGATGAGATTGATGTATGGAGTCATGAAGTGTTGGACAAAATAAGAAATGCGTATGTAAGAGGAAGCCTCAAAGTCGCAGGAATATCAGAAATGCCGAAAGAGAACTGAATATCCATCCGTAACTGATATCGGCACGTCAGAGAAGAAACTTCATATGAAGAGAAGGGTGATGAATATGAATGGAGATGGAAGGGAACCGAATGTCCTCATATAGCTATGAAGAGAAAATTCATGTGAGAGAAGAGTGATGGATATTAATGTACATGGAAAAAAGGAATTATCAAAGAAAACATGAAAAGATTGTATGAGAGTTGATATTAATGATAAGGAAGTCGATGTTGAGCTAACGGTTGATAAACCAGCAGATGCCAATGCATTTTTATGACAAGTACATCGTGACTACGTTCAGGATTGGCTCCGGACAAGGAAACTCCGCAACGGTTAACAATACAGTTATGAAATTTTGTGTTTCTTTGTACATGTATGTGTATTACGGCTTTATAAATTAATGCTTGTTTTTAAATAAGTTTAAAAAACCTAGTTTATTTATATTTAACATCTGTATGCTTATAAATAACTTTAATTACTGAGCTCAGCAGTTTTCTCTTCAACTGACCTCAACAACCCGCCAGGATTCGAAAAATCTAATTTCATTGCTAACAGACTGTCTCCCAACCCCGCAACCGGAAAATGAATCGTTTATTTTGGCCTCACTTAAGCCTGCGTGCCGATAGTAGTGTCGTACTAAATATACCCAAGAACATTGTTTACGTTAATAAAATATAGACTCATAATCAAAAATACTTTTTCCCGCCGCCTTATCTACATATTGTTATGAATCTGGAATTCAGTGGGGTTTCCTAATTAGCACATCAAAATAATAACAAAATTGATGATGAAATTGAAGTTGAACTATGGCCTCGAACGGGTTGTCCTGGTCAAATTCTGCCATCTCATTTTCAAAGTTCTATACGTTATTGCAACCAAACATCTCTGGACAACTCACACACGGCCATCTGATCCTAAACTAAGCGTTATCCTGATCGGACAGCTGATAATCATGAATATATATATTTTTTATTTAAATATAGATATTTGCACCCAGACAGAATAAACATTCTTGCTCGAATTTTCTCTGAAGTTTGACCTCGGTGGGAATCGAACCCACGACCGTCGGTGTGGCAGTCAGGTTTACTAACCACTAGACCAATCAACCAATCAAATATGTTATTGAACCCAAGACCCTGGGTGTGGCAGTCAGGTTTACTAACCACTAGACCAATCAACCAATCAAATATGTTATTGAAACCACGACCTTCGGTGTAGCAGTCAGGTTCACTAACCACTAGACTAACCGGCCTGTCTTTTATGTCATGTAGGTGTTTTAAATTTATGAACGTCGTTTTTTAGAATTTACCAATTTTTTTGTTGACCAAGTGTAGACAGACTACTAGGTAATTTTTCAGTATCAGTTCTTGTTCAGTTTAGTTTATCTTGCTTCAATCCATATTATTATTAAAAAGTTACATAGTTTGAACACTCTAATGTCTGGAATTACTGGACCAAACTGAAAAATATATTTGTGTGTTTTGTGTTGGGCAGTCCCTTTAACGGGGAAGGTAATATATATGAAGGTAATATATGCTTTTAATCCCGGAAAACTTCTTCATTCCCGCGGGATAATAGTTTAAAATTAGTAAGGTAACTTAGAAAACACTTACTGATTTAGATGACATTGAGCACAATTGTAATGAGGATTAGGATTATATCTTTGGATACTTTTTATCCCAGACAATGGTTAAATTCCCGCGGGATCACAGGTACAAGTGAATCATTTGACAGAACAACGTTTCCGAGGTTTGCCAGTCCGTAATAAAACGTAATACGATCAATATTGGACAGGGAGAGGAGCCGCGAGAAGTCTCCCCGCGTGCCCGCCGGCGATCAGAGCAGCGAGAAGAGTCTGCAGGAGCGGCTGTGGGAGATGGCCAACGGGAAGCCCGCCGACCGGCCGGAGGCGGAGGTGGAGGGGGAGCGGCCGCCGCTCATCGACCGGCTACCTGCCATGCCGCCGAATATGGACAATGGTAAATATATTACTTATTATTACCAGCTCAGCCGGTTCTTCCACAGAGCAGTAAAGTCAAATATAAAATATCAACATCGGAACATCATAGGAACATCGAGCTCACTTAATGAAATATTACATACACAATATTCATGAATTCTTAAAATTAATACGGATTTAAAATCCATAACCAATCCCGCGGTATTGCCTATAGTCTCGATAGACAATTCCTATCTACAAGTCATCGGCTTTGATACAATATTATAATGTTCTAGTATGTAATTTAACCATGATCTATACAAGAAAATAAAGCCTTTTAAATAAATAAAAACTTTTTATTAAATGCATATGTACATATGTATACACAGTAGACATATAAATAAATATTGGACAACTCTCACAAGGTCTTCTGACCCCAAACTAAGCGTTAACTTGTACTATGGTGATCAGTTTATCAGTTGGATAAACATACATATATATTCTTAAATACATACTTATTTTATATTTACACCCAGTCACACAGAACAAACATTCCTGCTTATCACAGAAAAGTTTGACCTGGGTGGGAATCGAACCCACAATATCCGGTGTTGCAGTCAGGTTCGCTAACCACTATACCAACTGGCCTGTCATATTATCATCATGTCATCTATAATAATTTTTGTCTGTTTGTTAGTTTCGGCTAATCCCTGGAATGGCTAGACTGATTTTGACCGGACTTTCACTGGCAGATAGATGATGTAATAATGAGTAACTTAAGCTACATTAATTTTAGAATTATAAAATAGTAGGATATATAATCTTACCCATGGTAAATGCTCCTTACATTTGAATAGCTTTTGCTATCGGGGCATTTCTATATCTATTATACCGTGTCTAATAGCGGTTCACATGGAATATATTAAGTCTAAGACATTAAATACTAATTGAATTTTGACACTAGGTCTAGGACCGCGGCCTGGCGCAGAGGCCACACGCGCAGAAGGCGAGGGAGAAGCTTGGCAACGACTCCCGCCGGGTCCGCTGCCGCCTAACTTCAGACCTGGTAAGAAAACCAGAATATCTTTCATATTATTATATTTGGATTTACATAGGAAATATAAGGTATTAGACCAAATTTAATCAAAGAACACTACATTTCGAAAAAGTGTCACTTATTATTAGTACGGAATAACTCTCTTTATGTATTATGTCGAAATGGCATAAGAGTCTATTAGAATGAGAATCTGACTAACCAAAGTAACTGAAGTAAATTACCACTAAAAACATAAATGTATATTGGTTCTTAGTTTTACCTTTCAAATAGTGTAATTAACTATACTCGGTGTAAATTCGATCTGGAATGTTTAATGACAAACCATTGCCTAGCAACCTGTGACAAACAGGAGAATTAAACTTATGTTGTTTTTGTTTTTGTACCTTTATATTTTTAAAAACTTTTACTTGTAATTGCTATTGGCTTGGTGGCAACTGCATAAAGTATTAAAGGAAAATCAATAAATGATAAAAGTATTAAACAAAATAATTCAATAGATTGAAAGGTTGTTAACTCCTTCATGGAATGAAGGATGCCAGAGTATGAATTAGTGTGTTATATTTTTTTTTGTGTGACTGGCATGACTATATTTATTTGTAGTTTAATTGTTCTTTTATGAATACTAAGTTCAATAACTAATTTCCAAAAATATAATGAGCACTTTAGTGGAAAAAACCTCGTTTATGTAAGTTGGTGAGAACCCTACAAAGGATTTTTTATGGTTTGTTTACATTTATTCCAGATCTAATCATTGCATCAAGTATAGCTAATAAAAATTAAAATAAACCATAACACTTTATTTAACTTTACTAGCGTCTTAGTACGTTAATCAATTAGAATATTATAATTTTTAAGCGCTTCTATTCCCCGCTAAATGGATTGACTGTAAATAGTAACCTATTCTGACTTTAATATTATTGTTGATCGAAGACTGTAGATCAAATATTGTAAGAAAAGGCAAGCAGCAACAAAATGATTACTAGTTATTTATTTAGGAACAACACAGATTAGTAAATTGATTTCAGAAGGGTTAATATAATGATCGGCCCACAATCACAAATTTTTCGATTACAGGTTTTGATTTGCTTTAGTCGAGCCCTTGACAAAAATATAGTTGGAGACATTGTTTAAAACTCAATTTCTAAATGTGCCATTTTCAGACAGGCATCATATTATTGTTCAATGGTAAATAGTTTTAGTGGTGTAATGACTCAAAAGTATCTTGGAGTAGTCGAAAACCATTTTAATATTTTTTTTATAGCACATATATATTTTTTGATATTAGCAATGTGTCATTGCTATATGTTATTAAAATACTTTACAATTTGAATTGAGTAGCAAAGAATGTCCTAGAAAATAAAATTAAGACTAGAGCTGCCAATTTAAAGTGAGCTTTATTACGAATTTCTTAGTCGATTAGCTTTTTTAACGTAAATGAAATCTTGTGACAAATTTTCATTTTTGAATTTTTATAATTTTTTAATATAATAATATATTGACTTATGGTAGAAAACACCTCAATTAGACAAATAATTTGTTCTGCTATCATTTTTATATATAAAACTTGCGTGGTGAGGCATATTTACGGTGTTTTACGAAAATTTGTCTCCACGCAATCGACAACCGACGTATCGCTGGGACATTTAAGCACTGAGACGTGAAACATATGATATACGAGCAACTTCTCATATTGTTGGTCTCTGATACGCCCACATGCCATATCCATTTATGTTACACTATATATTAGTTTTCAAACATTAAAATTGTAGTTATCTACCTCAACTACAACTTGTTATTCCAGACTATAATCTATCTCTGTGCCAAGTGTCATTTGAACCCGTTTACCGTCTAAACGGGCAAACAATCCCAGGAAAATCTGCAAATCGGGATAAATTTTATCATATGTTCGTTTTCTGGATGTGGTCTGCCTGTGTGCCAAGTTTCATCTTAATCCGTTGAATGGTTAGCATGTAACGGAAATCCAAACATCCTAACTTATAAATCTTCGAATCATCCCAGGGAAAACTATGACAGGGATCCAATTTATCCTATGTTCATAATCTGGATGTGATTTAACCATCATTTTATCTTAATCCATTCAAGAGTTAGCACATTATAGAAAGACAAACCAAATAAAACAACTCCACAAACTTTGACATTTATAATATTAGTAGGAAGTAGGATAATCATCTCCATAAACACAGTCTATCAACTAGTATTAGCTGAGAAACAGAAGAATATTGGATGAGGAAACATTTCATCAAGGTACATTAAAATGTACATACTTCCACACAACATGATTAATTGTCGCGGGCGGCATGAACAACACTAAATACACAAAATGACCCGTAAACATCGGTAGACCAGTATTTATCATAGATAACAAAGTGTCGAGAAGTAGTTAGAAATAGATTGATATGTCAATAAAGACACGAGATGTTTCAATTTGCAGACATGAGAATGAGAGGGCCGCCCGCTAGGCTCCCGGCGAGAGGTACGGTCTCATGCATTAGATTCCGTGCTCCCGACCGCCGGCGCTCGCTTACCACTTGCTGTTGTTGGTTACAGGATGGATGGAACCACCGGGGCCCGCTCCACCGGCGCCCTTCGGACCGCGGTTCAACGGTATGGGGCCACCCTTCAACCGTCCGCCCTTCGAACGACCGCCCTTCGACGGCGCACCCATGTTCGAACGGCCCCCTTTCAACAGAATACCATTCGATGGACCCAGACCGCCGTTTGACGGACCCCGTCCTCCGTTCGATGGGCCTCGACCTCCGTTCGACGGGCCTCGACCTCCGTTCGACGGGCCCCGTCCTCCGTTTGACGGACCTCGCCCGCCTTTCGACGGCCCTCGGCCACACTTCGATGGCCCTCGGTTCGACGGACCCCGTCCGCCGTTCGACGGGCCGCGACCCCCGTTTGACGGTCCTCATCCGCCCTTTGACGGACCCAGGCCCCCGTTTGACGGTCCGAGAAAGTACGATAGGTATGAAGGCGACAGATCCTTCGACGGGCCTCGATTCGACGGTCCGCCAGAGTTCTTCGATAGAGGAAACAGAAGGTTCGACGACAGGGAGCAATACAACGAGCGGGGCTGGAACGGGGAGCGAGATCGAGAGCGGGATTGGGACCGGAGGAACAATGAATGGGATGACCGAAGGAGGGATCGTAGGGGGAGGGAGCACGAGGAGAGACGAGGGGACCGCGCTGATAGGAGGCGACCCTTCGAGGAAAGGCCCAGGCAACCGAGGGACGGTAGAGATGCACGAGAGACCCGGGACACGAGAGAGTCTAAAGATACGAAAGACACTAGGGAACCTCGGGAAGAACGAGCCCCGAGACGGGACAAGGACCGCAAGTCAAGGTGGGGCGCGGCGGATGAGCCTGTCGCGCAGGCTGAGGACAAGGAGCCGGAGCAGCACGACATGGCCGCAGACAACTCCGCCATGGAGCTGCACCAAGACAATGATGTCGCTGCTAGTCTTGGACAAGACACCGAAAACGTCACGGGTAAACCCGATGACGTTGCAAATGGGCCAGATGACATCACGATTAGGTCTGAAGACGCAACAATCAGGCCTGATGATGACCCTACTATGAGGCCTGATGAGGCCACGATCCGGTCTGAAGACGCCCCGATTCGGCCTCATGATGCTACTATCCGGCCTGATGACGATTTGAGCAGGACCGATGATGTCACGAGCAGGCCTGATGACTATAATAGCGGTGCCGCTGACGTCACAAGTAGGTCCGCTGATAGCGACGAGCCCACGGAGCACATCGTGTCCAACGAACCGGTCCAGACAAAGAATGAAGATGGTGAGAAACGTTCCCTTGGACACAAATATGAGTCCGAGCAGACCAGTGAACCGTCCAATGAACAGACTGAGGACCGGGGCTTCGGTGACGTCATCCAGCCGCCCGCCCTGAGCGCAGGGCCGAGCCTGTACGACGAGAGTGATGCGGTCGACACCGGCTTCTCAGTGGCTGACAGTGAACCTGAACCCGTAGTGGAACGGCACGATAAACCTGACACCGGTGATATATCAGACCCACCTATCGAGAAGCCCCCGGCCGCTAGAGACGCCGGAGATACGAGTGGGGCGGCGTCAGACCGCGAGGAAGGACCCTGACATCGGCGACGATGGAAATATGGATATTTCCAGTGGAAA
Organism: Asbolis capucinus; assembly: GCA_018249125.1. NCBI lineage: Eukaryota > Metazoa > Arthropoda > Insecta > Lepidoptera > Hesperiidae > Asbolis > Asbolis capucinus. The sequence continues at coordinate 8,491 of DWJZ01003525.1, forward strand.
TGATTCGGGTGACGCGAGCCGACCCGGTGATGTAGGATGTGCATGTGTTTTGATTTCGAAACGTTTGTTAATCGAGGTCCATTCTGGATTGAAAAATGAACAAATTCTTAAGATGCAGACAATGAATCGCGATTCAGAAATTCCATCAAATGTCATTTCCATGATAGAAATGACAATAGACATCACTAAACAGTAAGCGCGTTGGAATTCACATCAAAAATGGTTCGTAATTCAAAATACATGCACGCGCCATATCGGACCGCTGCCGCGCGTTCCGACGTCGCCGCCATTTGTTCGTTTGTAAAATATTTTTATATTGCATCGAGACGTCGGCGCGCGCGGTTACGATCTGCGAAATAACGCCAAAGATTTTTTTTATACACGAAACGAAATATTTGAAATATACGAGTGCCTTACTGGTTACCGAAACTGGTGTTTTGTTTGTCGCCGAGTCGCCGGGAGAAGAGGAACTCGCCCGGGCGCTCAAGTGGAGTGACCCGGGCAAGGTACGGTTGCTATCTGATACTCATACACGCGCGTCTAGAACAATATGCACACTACATTATCTTCGCGGACGTATAAACTATTGCAGCACGCTTGATACAATTTATTGTTATAACTTTTTTAAGTATGTTTGTTTTTGAGTATTCTTTGATTGCTACAACATTCAGTGATATTTCAGACCAATTATCTTATTGATGTGAATAGTAATAATTTTATTATAAAATAGAGACAATTTGAATGACAATTGTTTTCCAAAATTTAAATATGTATTTTTTATTGTTCTCTTATTCTTAGTAAATTTGATATATTATCACTTTATGTGTATTGTAATAGTATTTATAAAATTGTTTAAAGCGTGTTGCAATACAGAGTAATCAATTATCCAATTTATTGCACCTTGTCCTCGGCGGGCGTACTTTGACTATAATTATTGCATCGTGTTGAAATGGGACGGCCGATATCGCCGATTATTTTATTGGTAGAATTATAATAGTGTATAATGGCTCCCATTTCGACACGATAAGTTATGATATCACTAGCAATGTGTGCAAAGGCCTCGACGTCGCCCGTGTCACCTGAATCGCCGCTGGAAATATACCTCGCAGGACGCCGGACTACGGAACGACAACCTCAAGGATATCTTCCGAGTAGCTTTTACTTATAAATTTCTTCGGACGCGGTTTTTTAACATATTTAAAAGAAGTTTTATGTTAGATTTAAATATTCCGGATGTGTAATTTTGACATAATTCTATTATTTTATTTTTTACGATTGGATCGATTCATACAAATTGTTTGTTATCGCTTTTAACCTTAATATAATTATTTGGTGAAGGTAGGCTAGGATTAGCCCACGCTAGGCCAACATACGAACGTTCGTACGTGCGTAACAAAATTTTCTATTCGTAGATTTAGCTACAACATTAATTCTTAAGATTTTTTTTTAAATAGGATATACCTCGAAGTATCTTACGAGCAATTTAGCGCATCATAAAATGTTTATTATGTAATATAATTATATCAATGTTTATGTAATGTGAAGGGAGGGATTTCGTAATATAAATGCATTGTGAGGATATAATGCTAGATCTAGTAGCCCAATATAGATAAGCAATTATAGATGCATGCTTACATGTTTGTCATATTTGTGCTTCAATAAAAATTATAAAAGGCATCGCGTTTATGATTTTGGGGTTTAAGGGGGAATGTTTTGGGGGCTGCCGGGGTGAGGGGGGCTACTTTGCACACATTGCTGGTTTATTTGCGTGTTTCTCTTGTTTGGATTTCAGCCTTCAGCTGCAGGCGGCCTGTAGCAGGTGTCAGTGTCTACATGAAATTATTCAATTTCTTTCGGTTTTTAAATATAGTTAATAATTTAATTTATTTGTGTGCCTAGTTTACTTAACAAACCGCAATCAAATTTCAATATGACTAATTCAATAATTCCGTAAATGTCACAAACAGACAAAACAAGACCTAAACTATTGGACCAGAAACATTAAATAATGTACAAGGATGTTTAGTTAGTTTATTGGTTAGGATGCAATAGCAAGTGATATTTTAATCCTTATTACATAGAGGAGTAAACCTGGGAGTTAAAAAATATAAATTTTCCCTTTCATCCTCGATAACAGGGCGTTCGTGTGATCACTTAGAAAAGGGGGTGGTCTTGTAAAATGATCGATGCATTACATGGGTTGGAGGGGATTTGCGATCACGTACGTTTTTGCTATGCACAATATAGTTGCGTAACGGTTTTTTTTAGTGTTACGGAGCATTTAGGAAAGGAACGCGTTACATGAACGCTCCCATAATTCTAATTGCCAAGTAACTGGCACCAAATTATTACACAATAAAAACTTCAGATTGAAAGTTGAAAATAGGGTTTTTCGTAATGGGGACTCTTAAGATTAAATCTGATACAGGGACCAAGGCTTTGGACAATATGATGACATTACTAAATGCATATTGTATTTATTCTAGTACCAAAAATTCAGTCTATGCGCGAAGGTACGGGAAGGAGGGAAACTTCAGATTAATACACCGTGCTCAAGTCATCATTTCAAAATCGCATCATATAACGAAAATTTTTGGAAACGACATAAGTTGCATATGTTCGATTGAAGACGTAGCCAAAATTTATTGTATAAAGTACTATGGGTTTCTAAATTTTTGTATGCAAAGAATAACTGCTATTGATAAGTTATATGGCAATTGAAAAGGTCCTCCATATATGGAGAAGTTTGAGGAAACCCAACGGTTGAAGGTGGTAATTGTATCTTAATTTTATAAAGGCATCCGAGGCGTTTATGAGATAATCTGACTCTTCTACGTTAATCGCTAAGAAATTAAACTATGATGAATAAGGCATACACAGCACCGCAAAAAAACAACAAATGCACACAGTACAATAATAGCGACTATAACGAGATAAATTTCTCTAGGAATACTACACTATGCTGCATAGGTCAATGTAGTACTTATGGAAATCGGAGTCAAAGAAACCCATTTCTTCTATAACGGAACGCACAGTCTAGATGCGTTTTGATAAACACTGGTAATACCGGAACAACAACACGAAAGTTCATAAATGTATCGTAAACATGGTAATCATTTTCTTCCCACTAAGAGAACCGAACACAACAGTTCTTTAAAATTTTTGCGGAACACGATCGTGGCCATATTATGACATTAATATAGACATGACATAGACATTGTGCTGTGACTAGAGATGGCAGAACTGATCTGACAGATTAGTGAAGTGAGGTGTTATTTTATGGATGTGAGTTTCGGTAAAAAAATATTGCTCCGAGGACTCGAATAAATTATATTGCTTATATCATTGTTTAAACTTTTTTTAAATTATACAATTAAATCCTTAACGATAAGAATAATATGGGTGATGAATATGCAGCGGTTAAGCGGGGAAAACTTGTTTTAAAAGGTGATAAACCAAAGTAAGTCTGTTTTGTTGTGTTGATTTATTTTGAGCATCGGGATAATTCAAGCACAATATTTCTAATGCCGCCATAGGTATACCCGTGTTTAATCCCAACGATATCACTTGGCTTTTATTTATTACATTTCATCATTAGGATAAGCAAAAGTTAAGCCAAGAATCTGCATGTAGAGCTTTCCCGCTTTTCATAGCGAGAACATGATTGCGTTAAGTACCAGTTAACTCTACACTCCTGTTGTTTTTACAGGACAAAGAAACGCAAACACAAAAAGAAAGATAAAGCAGAGGATTCTAAAATTGATGAGGACCTTGTGAAACATGGAGGCTGGTGGAAGGTGGAAAAAATAGAAGATTTATCAGGGTCCATATGTATAGAGTTTGGAAATAGCTCATATATATCAGCATTAGATAATGGATTGTTTACAATTGGTGCACCTCATGATGAAGGGGATGGACCTTCACCAGAAGAAATTTTCACAGCTTTTCCTGCTGGAGATAATAAATTTGCTTTAAAATCTGGGTATGGAAAATATTTGGGAGTGTCAAAGGATGGAATGGTAATAGGTCGGTCTGAAGCAGTTGGGCCCATGGAGCAGTGGGAACCAGTGTGGCAAGATGGTAAACACATTTATACATATTGTGCAAATCAGATTAAAACTTTAGAGGATGTTGAAGAATACCATATCAGAATACTGACCAGAAAGTTGTCTTTTTTTGTGATAGTCTTTTCATTATGAATAATAACTTGCATTTTTTTTCACTTTTTAATGTTTGTTGGGTTTAAAATTTAATGTAAAGAATAGTTTGTGATGTTTGAGCACTGAATTGAATCTGTTACAAGATGTATCTTTTGTTTTTCTTAAAAACATCTGTGTTCAAAGGTTATACGTAATAATTACAGGGAAAACTGCTATCCTCAGTGCACTGAATAAGTTTGTGTCAGTGAACACAGATGATGATTCAGTGGTGGCTCAGAGCATGACTGCAGGGTCCCAGGAGTTCTGTTATATCCGCAGTAACAAGACCAGAGAAGTTAACACCGTTATAGTCCCTGCAGAGGAGCAGGGAGACCTGGCGGAAGTTGAAGTTAATTATGTGTAAGTTTTATATTAACTGGAAGTTTTTCTATAATTGCTAGTTATTGAAGATAAAATAATTGTACTGTGAGTTTGTCTCACTCAAGTATGAGTCTAAATATTTTAAATATTTTTTTGTATTTCTTTGAATACCAATAGCCTTAGATAAAATAATTTTCTAGTTTTTTTTGCCATATGGAAAAAGAACTATATAAAAAAACAATAGATGAAGTCAGAAAAACCAAACTTTTAATTAATAATGTCATAATTTTGACAGTAAGAAGTTCCAGAAGTTTCAAGACAAGAAGCTGCGTATCAATGAGGACGGTGTGTCTGACCTCAAGCGTGCCAAGATGGAGGGCAATCTTCACGAGACCTTGCTGGACAGGCGGAGTAAGATGAAAGCTGACAGATATTGTAAATAGTATTAGTCATTCCAAGAGTCAAGTAACATTAAAAACATTTAACAAATGGCAATATTTTTAAATTGATAAGGATAAAACATTATCACTTATACTTGGTCAAATACTAATAATTAAATTTTATTTGACTTTTTGGTATCAGTAAATATAGAAACCAAATCTTCATCTGTATGAGTATTTCTGTTTTTCAATATGTTGTTTATGTGCGAGAACTATTGTCAGTGTGTAAATAAAATGCATATTATACTCAAATTAGATTTTTATTTTTTATAATTTTTATCATCCTAATGTGTACAATGCTATTATATGGCTTATCATTATGTCATCAAATCCAGTAATATTATAATTTCATAGGTATACAGAAATATTATCAAAAACATAATACATATTTCTGACCTAGACTAGACATGAAACGGCTCATCATTTTAAATGTAAATAGATGGTACTGGGCAACATTTTATTGAATTTACCTTTTTTTATTTAAAAAAAAAAAACAGCAACTTTGTCGAAATACATACACAGGTGACTGGTGTATTTGGACTTTGGTACAAAATTTATGACTTTATAGAAGGGGCGATTTATTAACTAATTAACTTTTCAATATGCATCAGGTAGTTTAATGTCGTTTTCACTGGAAACGAGGTCAGGTCTACAATAGATAAACTGATAATGTCTTACCGTTATCTATCCCATTGCCAAAATTAAGTATGATAGATTTCTACAGGGTTAATATAAAAAAAAACAAAACATATTTCAAATGATTTATTATTCCTGTTGTAATGATTCGGTACAGGGCCTAAAACAATTTGAGTAATTTTGTTTTATATAGAAACGTACCGTTATACAATCGTGGAGAATTTAAATACAACTAGCTACACATCTTATACAAAACCATATCTACACCTAACCTAGTGTCAGACTAGAGCGAGAGCTAGTCTTATGGAACTCGTTTGGGTCGCTTCGGGCTTCGGCCGAGTGCCGCGCGTTTGCGGGAAGCGATGACGTTGGGAAATAATAGAAACGGAGATTTGTTTAAATCTTTGATCATAATTTCACTCAGAATATTTAAACAATATTTGCGGGATGGTTAAGCGCAAGAAGTCAAGTGTGGGTCAAGAAGAGTACGAGGGTGGCAAGAAAACTGGACACCACTCCACCGGATCTGAATTTATTTTGAACTATACTTTAATCTCTGATACACCGGATTGGTTCACGTAAAAAAATCACGTTTAATAATAATTGTTAGTCATAAAATGAAAAATCATATGATTCGCTAAATCTCCATTTTCATTATTTCCTTGCGATAGATGCCTATATATATTAAAACATACTTGTTACAAAATTGTCTCGCTGTTTAAAGGACTGCCTGTCCGTTCAAACCGAGCGAATGTAGTACAATATTTATCCAAAAAAAAATTTGTTGATCACAATTTTCAGGTATATCGGCTATCATTTTACACAAAGAGAAAGCCAATGAATTGCAATGAATAGATAAGCTTACAGCCTAACAGTTTGCATATTGTCCACTTCACTCCGCTACAGTGGAATGGCATAATATTATCGAAAGCTATCACACACCTTGGACCACAGATATTATAAATAATTACCACAGTTTATACAAACAACTAATATAAACCAATTCCTAAACGACTATTCGATGTTCCAAACAACTATAGCTACCGGCATCCTGTACGACACTGAAAATTAAAATTATGTTTGACAATGAGAAGTTAATATTTAATTACAATATTTTATTATCCAGTTTGTAGCCGCCCGCTCAATAGACAACCAACGTCACTACCAACTGGACTACAGAGCTATCACAATATATCGTTCAACATTTATCTGCCATCCTCGATGTGTGATGCGCCCTCATGAATAACCTGACACGTCTTTTACTTTGAACACAGTAATCTATGATAAATATTCACCATCATATAAAACTATTTTGGCATTTTTGATATACAAGTGGCTACATGCTAAAGTTAACAAATAGTCAATTTTATAGGAATATCATCATTCTGTATTTACATGCGCCCGAGGCCAACTCGGCGTGGACAAGTTTCACTTAATAACGAATGCGATCCACCGCGAGCGAGTAGCGAAACAAGGACCAAGCTAGTGTTGCCTGTCTATCGGTAGTTTGTGAATACACTTTTTGATTTTAAAAATATTATCGATAGTCTTGACAAGTCATCATTCTATCGATGTTTTTGCAGTCTATGATACTATCGATAGTTATTACGACGTGTCAATGCTATTAGCCCGATCCATCAAGCAACTAATTTATTCAAGTATAACCATTACATTATAATTCGTTACTCGCTCGCGGTGTCGCAAGTCCTTCTTAATCTATACGCCACAGAGTAATCAAAGAATTTTACTTACTAGGCCAAATGCAATATTACATTGATTATCAGCTCAGTCTGTAATAAAAAATCACAATGCCACCTATGTTGAAGATGATCTCTCATTTATGCATAGTTACATAATAACATGTTATTCAATAAGTGTAAGCATAATTTATGTCTTGTCTCAAGAGCCAAGTTATATATACTATACTTTTTTCCCATTTACATTATACTCAACACTTTTTGTTTATTAAAAATACACTTGAAACATTAATATTTTATAACATATTTTTATTACTCACTCCCAAGAGTGACCTACCTATTAGATAAGATTTTGGGATTTAGCCCAGCCAGAGAACGCTTTCTATTCTAAATAGAAGAAAATTATGATACATTTTATTTACAAATCTCATAATCCAAGTCACAGATAATTGTGCAGCATTTAAAACGAAAAACTCCTTAGTCGATACAGAACGTTTATCAAAACTGACATTAATACTTCAGAATATAAGAACTACTATTGTACGGTATTATAAATAATTGTCGTGGTCGTTTGTTAATGTTACGTATATACTAAAATAACATACAAAATTTTCACACTATATATAAATTATTCTTTACTGACCAAATCTGGCGAAAATAATTTTAGTCACTGCAAAGAGCGTTTCCGTTATGTGTATATCATAAAACTAAAAACATAATGACAACTTAATCTACTAGTTAATTATATACAGATATTTCTATCAAATATGTCTACGTGGCATTGCAGTAAAAATACTTATTTATATTTTAGGAAGTCAGTCAAACATAATAAAGGAGGACAATTAGACAGACGTACGTAGAAAGCGTTTATTAAGAAAATTTTGAACTCACATCCTAGCGAACCGGTAAACTTTAAAATGAAAAATTATAAATATATGCAGTGACATTTATCCCAGATATCATATTTTGTGTGTGGGTTCTCTATAATTAGTTAAATAAATGATTATTGATGAAACTATATGTAAAGATAATTAAACGCAATGAGGACATTTAGGATAATTGGAGATAAATTCGGAGCCATGAGCTGCTGAAGCTCTATAAGCAAATT
>DWJZ01003526.1:0-16889 GCA_018249125.1 Asbolis capucinus
TTTCTACGTATAAGGGCTCCGTAATAAAAGCTTGTGGTTTTAAATATTTTTAATAAAGCTTCTGGTTTATTTGTACATATACTAATTACAAAATTCGGCCAAGTGCATGCCTAGCCACAAACTTTTGGGTTCCGTAATTCACGTTATGCTTTGGCAGTTGATCCTACGTAAGTACTTTTCCTTTTGAACTTTGTCCATAAAATACTGTTATAATTTTTTTGGCGTCACCCACGAGAAGTGTTTTTAAAAACTGTTTCAAAATCGTTGTATTAGCCCTGACTATAATATAAATGTGTGCCACGCTTCAGTTTAATCCATTCAACGGTAATTAAATCAATTGAAACATCCAAACTTATAACAATCGATATAGTTTCAGAGGAACCTACAACCAGGACATAATCTGTGTTATGTTCATTCCTGCATACGGTCTATCTGTGCGCCAAGTTTCAATGTGTGCAATCTGTTGAACGGTTAGCGCGTGAAGGAAATACAAACATCCAAATATCTTCATAAACTTTCATGTTTATAATATTAAAAGGATTGAAACTCGTAAATTCAAAAAACGGTCTTTAACGGTCGTTTTTAGAATCAATATTTTAATAGACCTAAACATACCTCACACGAAGAGAAAAAAATCACATTTACCTTAATAGGAGAGATATACTAAAAAAAATATATGTAGTTTTTTATTAATTTCTTTATTATAAATCCATGTCAAATTACAGCTTTATAAAGCTGTGCTATAGCCCAAAGGGATTTTACGTAAATAGCTGCGGAAAAAATGATGAACCCTTATATCAAGATTTTTATATCTCAATCTAAGTTAGCGCTTGAAGTACTTAAAGGGTCGTAATCTTGAGTTAAGTTAACTTATGAGCCCATTTTATTGCTCGTAGTTGTACCTGATTGAATCAACGAAGCGGGTAATTTTGTTATTCATTTCGGCTACGCGGTTTGTATAAATTCTTTTTTACATAGAATAAGTTAATGATTGACATAGACCCTACCTGATGGTAAGTGGCGACGATGTCTAAGATGTTGGGCGCATTAACTTAGTAAATGCTAGTTCATTCTTCTCTTGAAGACTTCAACATTAAACGTGGACGAGAACACCGACGCAGGCAGATTATTCCATTCCTACTGTACAGATAAAGAAAGACATCCAGAATCATGACGTTCCGACCGGAAGGATGTTAACGACATAAGGATGGACACCTGCTGAACGCACTATTCCATTATAAGTGACTTTGGCGACAGCGGAGGTAGAATGTAACAGAGAAAGAAGAAAGAGTAAGAAACAAGTTAAATCCCGGTTCACAGAAAAATGAATGACAAGGATGGTTAGAAATAATACTCATCCGTAGCCACTTCCGATCAAGTGTGATCCTTTTGAATAAGTTTGTACTCATTGCATTATTATTACTGTATGTATTTTGAAAAAGATGTGCTAATGAGTTTCTTCCGCTGTTTCTTCTCTTCTTTATTATGGCACCTTTCCGAAATGATGGTATTGAAGATACCTACAAGAAATAAACGATTTGCCTTTGACTAGTAGAGCCATGATTTCAGTCACATAGATGTTGCTGATATCAATTTGTCGTCATCAGGTCGGTTGGTTTAGTGGTTAGCGAACCTGACTGCTACACCGAAAGTCTTGGGTTTGTTTCTCACCCAGGCCAAACTTTTCTGTGATGAGCAGAAATGTTTGCTTTGGGTGCAAATATCTATATAGGTATGTATTTAAAGGTATATTCGTATGTCTATCAGTTGTCTGATCACCATAGTATAAGCTAGTGCTTAGTTTTGGGTCAGATAGCCGTGTGTGAGTTGTCCAAAAATATTTATTTATTTTATTTAATGTGGCTCGTTTAGAACTTTAACGGAATGCTATAAAACTTAACAATTGATAAATAAAACACAAACATATTGATAAATTCTATTTTATTTTCTATCAGATCATATTCTGCTTAATAAATATTATACAAAGCTCTGCTTAGATTCTATTACAACTTATTATCAGATCGTAAGTCCGTGAATTCTACGACGTTACTGTTTGGAAAAATATACAGCTCTGTGACTCTCTCGTCTCCAGTGGGCAAGTCGTTGCTCCGTGAAAACCTTTTATTAGCCGACATCAGTTTAAAATTATCAGGAATGTCTAAATTGACGCTCTTGGATCGTTTTCCATTTCTGTAAGAATCTAATTCATCAGGCTCATTAAGTCGGTATTGAGTTTCTGCGAAGGATTCCCTATTTTTCTTCCTCAAACAGTGACATGTCCCTCTCGGGGGTTCCTTTAAAGGCTCCGGTTGTCCAATGTTTATTGATTTGCGACCAAAGTTGCGGATTGTTCCCCTGTCTGTTGTTGACCGAAATGAAAGAATCCTTGTCCTATACGATTGACCATCCTGAAATAGAAATCAAATTAAAATTATTTATAGGTATCAGTACTGAGACTGGGAAAAAATCACAATCCACAGTCTCCTTAATACCTACTACTATATTTACTCTATACTAGGTTATTGTCTTTATAGCTTTCTTCATTTTAACACTACTAAATCAACCTGGATGTTTGCCCAATAAACATATAAAATGTAAATAATAATTACTGTTATTCCATAAATGGTGTTTTGTTTGGTAAATCTATTGAAATATTATAAAGAGGAAAGATTTGATTGTTTGTTTGTTTGAACTGAATAGGCTCCGAAACTACTGGGCCGATTTAAACAATTCTTTTTCTATTTGAATCCCACATTATCCCTGACGAACATAGATAATATATAATACAAGAAAAAATAGGGATCCGCGTGAAAATTTTGACAGTGTAACCAATTGTGTGAAAAGGTACAAAAAAATCCTTATATCGCGTACGCTGCGGAAATGTTTGACAATAGAGCAAAGTGATGTACGAATTACATTTTTATAGAGGATATAAATATTTACAAATAAATCCGTGATAGTGTCTCACTGTTACCGTTTTCTGGTAACTGGTTCTTCCAAAGCGAAGCGAGGGCAGTTTCTAGTATACTATAAACAGACATTATTCACCCAAATTATAAGATACATATGAACATATTACCTCGTAACTGTCGTTGGATAGTCTGTTTTTCTTCTGACGAAATGTAAATCGTTGCCTGAATTCTTTCTTGAACTTTTCCTATAACACACACATGTCATTCAATTATAATATTAATTAATACATTACTTATTATTCTATAAATAACTAGTAAGCAATTATTATCCTATATCACAACGCGTCATGGGATTCATTCTAACAAAGCCACAACCCGTTGTGAGCTGTTGCGAACTATTTTATTTTTTAATTTTTTTAACGGGTTGCTCACGATTGTTGTTATTTGTACCGAAACGAATAAGACGTAAATATGAGCGGCTCATTTGTCATTAGTATCTGTCATGTGTCAGCTGTCAAGAGTTTCTCCCCGCCACCGCAGTATTGCCGTGCCATGACCCAAGCAACTGGATCGAAATATCACACCATATCATCATCATACCAGAGGCCACATAGCGGCTACCATCAGCCGGTATTATGGTGAAGCACTAATTTATTGAATATAAAAACATACCAATAATCGTAAGTAATCTGTTCAAAAGTTTTAAAAATGTTCACTGCACACGATAATGAAAGTTTAAAATCATGTATTTTCTTCTTTCTATTATTACGTCATTGTAGCTCAAAACGAAGTTCAGATGTGGAACAATGACGCTAAGAAACTTGAAATTGTGTGTTTCCTTTACTACAAAGTCGTTGAAACAGATTTATAAAACTGTCAAGATGTTGAAAAGGATAAAAACGACGTTATTTCCGGACTTAATGGAAACTGTGGTAAAAGTAACATTATCGTGACAGATTGAAAGAATAGGGTATTGGTGAACTCTCAACTTCAACAAGTAATGTTCATCGGAAATACGGTGGCGATCAATTTATAAATGTCGTTGGTTCAAAATTATTATATATAACCCCCTCTGTAATTTCCATTCCGTTGATCTACTTATATAGCTTAGATTCAATTTTAATACTTTAATGATGCTTACGTGGATAACGCTGGTGGAAACTGACGCGTTACTTGACCTAATATCATAGCAATCTATACAACTGAAAGTATTTACTTTAACTTACATTATATATGGCGTAAATAAATGGATTGTAACAAGAATTACTCATTGCTAGCCAATCAAAGCAGAAGAAAATCACATTGATGTATCGATACCTGAAATTAGAAATATAATTGTTAAGATTTTGTTAATAATGTTAGATTATTCTGACATGTCATTGATGAAACAAGTATAGTCCGTGACTAGAAATTTCATAAGGTTCATTAAGGAAAAATGTATCAAGATCATTAATACCGCGTCTATGGACGAGATAATTGTGTAACAAATTAGCTGTGATACTTATATCGTTAAAAAAGACTTATGAATCTCGGCTTGGCTTAGACACATCCTCCTCACACCTCCTCATACTGAGGAGGTCTAGAGCATACTTCAACTCGCTTTTCCAATGCGGATTGGTGGTGAGGTTCATAGTCAATTCAAATATTGGAAGTGTATTTTTAAAGCCGTCTGAAGGACTCCAAAGTGGCATGACCATTGCTCTCTAGCCATGACAGTCGGGAGCGACGGCATTACGTGCTCTCTGAAGTACGAAAGTGCTTATGAAATTTTGCCACTAGCGGTCACCCATCCTCCTACCGACCGCGCCCGCTGTTGCTCAACTTTTCGCCTGCAATTGAAACGAGCAGCCGAGCTATGAACGCCTCTAAGAATTATAAACACATAAAACCACAAACAATTTGAACTCCTTCCATTGAACATGAATTTGAACTGCCAAAATAAATATAACTATTATTTTTCTGTTGGTTTTTGTACGACTTTTGAAGCAGTTCAGTTAATGAATACAAAGAGAAAAGCTTAACTTCCTCTGCCACAACAAAATAAGACAGTTTTCATTTCGTAGTTTCATTTTCAACATTTTCATTGTATAAGTAGGGTAAGCTTATTGTGACAAAGATCAAGCTACTTTTGTGAGATAAGAAATTTACATTGAATATTTACATAATGAAAATTATGTTCCTACGAGTAAGTTTGGTTCGGTATTGCCGGGTATAGGGAATTATTCAAAGTAACCGTAACATTTTTTGCGTTCCGATTTAAGTTAATTATAAATATGCTAACACGCACAGACAAACAGACAGATATATGTATATATATGTACATCTTACGAAAGTTTATATGTGGTTCTACGAAATCTCAGCTTATAGCCGTTATGCTTCAAAAGACAGTTCATTGATTTATCCTATTAAAGTTACGTATTATCTTCTAACGAAATATAATGGGACCAACAATTTCAGAAATCATTAATGTAGTGCTAAAGTTATAAAGTAACAATATAAAAAAAATCTGTAGTGAAGATGTCGAACTAATATTATACCACGTGAATCGCCAAAAAAGCTATCTGCCAGAAAATGTTTCACTTTCAAAATCATCGCTTTGGGTTCTTTTCGTTAGTGAACCCCCTGTATAAGCAATACTCCCAAATATCCCCATATACTTTTTATATACTGTGATTAGAGAATATGAAAAAGCATTTAACTTACTCATTTATCGATGGAAAAAATGACTGTAACAGAAGGTAGCTCTGCAAGGGCAGCCAGCAGAGTGCGAACAGTGCCACAACGAGCACCAGCATTTTTATTACCTGTAAGAAAATGTACCTTAATTTTACTATTATATTAAGAATGTTAATAAACAACATATTATTAATTAACATTAATTTCTTTCTTTGTAATAGATAAACTCCAAAACTAGTGGACTGACGAAGTGCTTTGTACATCGCCACTTACCATCAGGTGGGATCGTAGTCAAGTGCTAACCTAATTAACGTAAAAATAATCTGAATTTGAATTAAACTAAAATGTAAATCATTCGTTTATACATATTTTTTATTCTCCGATAACCTCTAAGGGGTGACAAAATCGGAAGGGATTTTCCTGGTAACTGATTTGTCTAAAGCGAAATGAGGTAGGTTTCATCCATCCATCAGCCTTCTGACGTCCACTACTGGACATAGACTTCCCCCAAGTTACGTCACTCTGACGGTCCCGTGCCTTCTGAATCCAGCGGATACCCGCTGTCTTCTTTAGGTCGTCAGTCCACCTGGTCGGAGGGCGCTCTGTCCTCCTACAACGAGGGAGGTTCTACTAGTTATAAATAAAATAATATACCGTTATATAACATCACTACCATCATTCCTAGCATCCTTAACAACAGGTTTCCTTGAGTCCTTGAGTGCGTTGAATACAAAACGCTCGGGACCGGTCAGACTGACGCAAATTATAAAGGGCCTATGTACAACAGTAGACTTGTAAACGCTGATGGCTGGATTGTGTGTTGTGTTGTCCGTGTCATTTTTGATACTAAGAACTTTTTATTATTATATTTGCCTGTGCGGGAAGTCAAACCCAAATCTTCTCACTCGGTAGACACTATTACTACCTACTACACTACACCTATGTACTACAATAAATAATAGGAAAAAATCGAACTAGTACTGACAAAGTTATGTTCAACGTACACATTTACGTGCTTCAAAAGCATCAATCACTTTCGTACTGTGTACGCTATATCTCAACAAACTGCTGGCATTTTCAATCCAGTACCAGTTTTTCGTATCAATTGTAACTTTGACTGGTATTGTGTGAAAGAAAAGCCCGATGACTGTTCTTTGTTATTGTAAATTGTATCGGTAGAGGCAAGGGCAAAGTATTTTACTAGAGACGTCATGTAACAATCGACTCGTAATACCAATTTTTTTTCACGCCGTATTGGAGCGCCCTGGAATACTCCAATCTCACGCTGACGCACCTAGGAGTCGTGGAGTGGAAAAACTTCGTGAAGAATTACATTATTAATATTAATGTTAACTTTTTAATATTGTAGCCGGTGTTATATATTTCTGTGATCCCCATCTAGCTACAACTTTTTTACTTAAAAAGCAGTTCTCCTATACTTCTTTCGATTCATTGTTACCTGGGTTCCGTTGGTGTCATTATTGACCCCGATTGCTTGAGCAAGGTGGGTTCTGTCATCTCTTTCTTTACCCATTAATTTACGAGTATAGGATTATGCACGTTGATAGAATATTTATTTGTATTGTTAATACGGCACAAATTCATAAATATTTTTATTTGTGAACCATTTTAATACTTAAACGCTAAATATTAATTCTTGAATACATCAGTGACTGCAATTCAAATCGCATTCAAACCGAATCAGCTGTGTTCAGGATTAGCATTGACAATGCTAGAGAAACTAATAAACAAACCAGTTGTCAAGATCATTGTGAAACTATGGAACACAAATCCGAATTTATGTTAAAGTATTATAGTATTTTTTTCTTCCAAACATAGAAGATGTTTATAGACAGTAATCCGTAACACATTTATTAAATGTTGTATTTTAACTGATCTGTTGGTTTAGTGGTTAGTAAACATGACTTTTAACCCAAAGCTCGTGGCTTCGATTCCCACTTAGAACAAACTTTTCTGTAATTAACTGTTTTGTGTGCTGGGTGTAATAGCTTTATAGGTTAGACATGTAATTATATATATATTTATCAGTTATTTTATCCCCATAATAACATCTAATATTGAGTTTGAGATCAGATAACCGTGTGCAAATTACTATTTAGAGATATTTATTTAGTTAATAGTTACCCGGCAAACGTTGTCTTGCCAATTGATTAAATTACTGAAATTACTATTAAAAACTAGGTGATGGAAGGGTGAAAATTTAGGGTCGCATGTATTCTTTAATGCGCCACATTATAAAAAAAATAAAATAAACGTCTGGACAAACTTTTCTGAGATGATCTTATAAACATATTTTATCACACCCAGACATAACAAACACACCTCACAGAAAAGTTTGTCCAAACTTTTCTTGTCCTCGATCGTGGGTGGGCGTGGGGTTCGAAACCACGGCCTCCGAGCAGGCGGTCAGGTTCACTAACCCCTAAACCAGTGAATGATGATAATTGAGTGAACATACCTTCTTCTTATTCTTCATATGGTTAGCATCTCTGGTCTCCTGCGCGTTCCCCGGCGCCCGCGCGCCCCACAGCTTCATGGCCATGTGTGCGTAGGCGAACGTTATCACGCAGAGCGGGATTACATACTGCACACAAAGTACAGATTGCTACATACTATGTTGCTATTTTATACATTTAGATTTATAGATTCTATTATGAGTTCTATTCTGAACATATATACGCTTAATATTCACGTCTGTATCATATGTAGATCAGAATTCGTTTTTAGAGTACCGAAGAAAATTTTAAATTTCTCTAGACCAGTTATCGGCAACCTTTAGCCCGCGCAGCATGCGGCCCGTATATAATTGCAGTGCGGTTGCATGCAATTTATGTGCGATCTGTATGTAAAAATGCGGTCCACACAGACCCCAGTAACACGACGCATCTTGTCGTTTTTTGTGATCGTCCCGACGACAAAACATGAAATGTGGCCCGAACCAATGTTCTTATAGCATTTGCGGCCCGCGTGTAAAAAAGGTTGTCGACCCGTGCTCGAGACTCTCAATGCTATAATATATTCCTTAAAATTTTACGGAAAATCGTTTATAAGCAAACCTATTTCCAAGCACATCAACGCGTAATGATGTACCATTAACAAGGCGGAGCAAAAAAATCGATATGCAAATTATCCTCCCATATAATCCGCCGCCCTAGGCTAAAGCCTACTCAGACTACTGGTCCGTCTCTGCGTATTAGGTATCATTGGATAGGACTTTTAAAATCATTATGAAGCTTGGAAGACTTTAATTTTAAAGATATTTTTACTCTGTGCTCTACGTTATACGTCAAGGCTATCATCGAAACCCTATTCAACTTCGCCGTTAGTGTGCCTGTTTGCCCGTATGTCCGTCCGTTAGTGTTTCTATCCATATGTCCATCCGTTTATCTCTCTGTCCGTCCGTCTATCTACCTGCCTGTCTGTCTGTATGTATATCTGTTCGACCATCCGTTTGTCTATTTGTCCGTCCGTTCGTTTATCTTCTTGCCCGTCCGCCTGGTTTCGTCCAGTTCCGTTCGGTTCCGTCCGTTTCCGTTCGGTTCCGTTCGGTTCCATCCGTCCGCACGCTTATTGCTCTATCCTTCTATCAGACAATTCTTCCTGTCTATCTTTCACAAAACCCTAATCTAAACTGAAACGAATCCGAACTAATAATAAAGTTTTTTACAAAACATGTGTTCTGTGGTATATAATGAGAGAATAACGCGTGAAAACATATTGATACACCTACATACCAATACACACATTGATAGCTCTTGAGCATAAACAGTCGCTTTATCCAATGTCTTCAGATCTCTATTAGGATACAGAATTTCATATCATCGTGAAGTGAATGTATGAGAGGATATACTCACAGTTTTAAATATTTACTGCCTTGTCAGTCGTTTGTTTTTATTTTGGCTCGAATATTTCATATTTTATAGAGAAGTACACTTATGGTTCGATGGTGTGTGTCGATTTTAACTGATCACTAAAATTAAGTAAGCTGCAGTGAAAAAAGTGCTAGTGACATACAATTTGCTTCGGCCTTCTGTGCTTCGTAGGGCACCTAAAGCTGTCAAAATCTTTATCTTCGGTACCAGCTTTCGTTTAATTGTAGGAGGCCGTGGGTTACATAACTCCAACACATTTATTAGCCACCTACTTCTTCTCTTATCTGCATTGGAGAAGCGTGGTTGATTAAGGACTTAGCTTCTGGAGTCACAAGATGCTCAGTAGTAGGCTATTGACGCTTTGTTTGAAACTTGCGTATTGTCCACGATACACAAGACAACGCGTGTATCAAAGTGAAAAAATGGGATAGGTATATGCTATTGAGGATATTAGATTGTAATTGTATTAAAGTGGCGATGACGTCCAACATGTTGGGCACATTAACTTAGTAAATGCCTAAATTATGACATATAATTCTAATGGTGTTTTATTTTCAGATAGATATTGTATTTTCTTTTTCCCGCAACTTTAGCCGCGTTCAACAGTTTTCGGCGCTGTTGGTTTTAGATTTAAAAATGCTAGAACACATATTTAGCCTACAAAGTTTATTGTTTTTTATTCGAAGATAATGAAGTTTCATAGAAATAATCATCCAGACAGACAGACAAAAAAAATTACTTGTGCTTTTTTTAATTATTATTAAAAACCAACATTTCAATACTGTTCCATCCCACCCCAGGTTCGGTTCAGTAGTTTAGATGTGAAAAGGTATTAGACAGACAAAAGTAACTTAGATTTGATATTCCGTCATTAATAGTATAATTTTATAAAGATTTAATCAATAACAATAACGATAAGTATCTCATCACCATGGTTATGAATAGGAAACGTGACTTACCTGGAATATATATAATAATAGCCTGTATATGGCCAGTGAATGAGATCCGAAGTCACTGGGCGCGCAGAACGGCTTCGTATAAACTAAATTGGAAACTGCAACAAATAACAATTATCTCAGGATAACTCGCACACGGCTAACTGATCCCAAACTAAGCATTAGATTATGGTGATACGACAATTGATAAATATCATATATTTCTAAACACATATTGCTAAGGAATGGAATAAATTGCCCGCGTTGGTTTTTCCTTTTGATTATAATTTAATCCTTATAATAAATTAGGTTATACTTTAATTTAATTTAATCCTTTTTTAATTTAAAAACTATATATGTACAATAAATAAATAAAACTAAATGTAAATGTCTCCAAGTCAAGAGTAAATAGGCTTTTACTAAGTTAGTGCGCTTCCCCGTCAAAGAGTACGTCGCCATTTACCATCACGTGGTTTCGTAGTCAAGCGCTAACTTTTTTATTGTAAACAAATGAAAAAAAACACAGCTATTTTTATTACACCCAGACATAGAACGAATGTGGTATAGCAAAAAAAAAATTGTTCTAGATCGGGTACTAACAGCATGACCTCCGGCTTAGTAATCAGATTTCCTAACCACTGGACCAACAGATCAACTACATACATAGATAAATCAAATTTAAATTAAAATGTTTATATGTATTATTAAATCATTATCGACGGCGTTTTGCTCATTACAATTATTTATTTACAATCATTACAATTAATTATTTACAATCATTACAATTAATTAATGCACTATTACTATCTTTACTATCAAGCGGTAATTTATTTAACGTTTTATTTAGTAAATAAAAACAGAGAATATCTAAACAGGAAAATATAGTCCAATATTATCTTTTATTACAAAAAAAACATTAAAATCGTTCTGTAAAATCTCATGAAAAACGGAATTTGAACAAACCTAGCAAAAATTTGATTTAAAATTAGCCCTTCAACTTAAAAGGTTGTTCACTCCTGGTCTAGGCCTCCTCAGTATGAGAAGAGAAGATCTCAGTAGGCCATCGACAGGTTGAAGCCATAAAATTGTTACATACGAGTACATCTCATCCCCCTGTTAGTTACTTTTCTCAACATTACAGGGTTTTACATTTTTACCCACACACACAGAGTTGTGTAAAACAAACAGTAGGATTAAAAAGAGATTTCAAACGGAGCGCTTTTAAAAATTCTCTCTAATCGTGGTGGCATTGGTCGTTATGTGTACTTTTCCGCTTCGGAGCGATCTAAACATAGAAATGTGTGTAGCGCCTCGCTCACTGTACACACAGCATACCCTACATTTTGTTTGCACCTTGTTTGAATAGGGAATGTCTGTTAACATAATGTTTGTTTGCATATTGATACAATATCATATTTCGTTATCTACTTTGTAATAGGCTACCCGGTAGAAAACTGTTTATTTTATATCTAACTAGCGACCGCCCGCGGCTTTATTTTCTTGATTAGTTGACAAGGTAGTCTGTTTGTTATTGCAGTCTATCTCTATGCCAAATTTCATTCAGATTTGTTCAATAGTTTTTGCGGTAAGGCGTGAAAAAAACCAACCATCTTCACAAACTTTTGTTTTATAATATTACTGGGCTGTCGCACTGAAATTCCTTTATTCTTACTTAAATTGCGCCTTATTATAGATTTTGTATGCAGAATCTATACTAAGAGGGAATTTAAGTAATCATTAATAATAAATTTTAACGATGTAAACAGTACTCCAGCCCATATCTCGCTTAATAACTTACTTTTAAATGCCAATAAAACGAAATGTATAGAGTTTGTTCTACCCAATGTAAAATATTAATTACAAGGATGATTGGAAAACATACATCCGCAGCCGGTTCCATCCAAGGTTGGTTTTTTAATAATTTTGTATTATTATTTTATGTATTTTTGAACAGATTTGCTGAGGAGTTTCTTTTGCCGTTTCTTCTCCTCATTATTATAGCACCTTTCCGAAACGGTGATAGATTTAAAATGACTGATGGTGATTCACCATCACCAACAAATATTAGTAAAACCAGGTACCAATCACCAAAACGAGAATCCACGAAGGAATTGTTCAAAGCTCTTCATAGTTGAAGCAAGCTGGGTCAGTAATGTCACAACCTCCCAGACACATAATATACCTGTCTAGGATTGGTGATAGATAAAGAATACGGAGGTTAAATGGAGGAGAAAAAGAAGAACAAGGATAAGAAGAAAAAGTAGAAGAAGTGAAGGAGTCTCCGACATGTATCCATGATTCATATGATAGTACATTTTAGAACAATCGCGGTTGATACGTGGAAAATGCCTTAGTATAAAACACTACCTAAATATTTATCTCGGTAGGAGAAATCATATAAAGTAATTTAAATTACGAATTAGTATTTCTGTATTTATTAGTACACTACAAGAATTTGCACTTAAGATTTGCAATATACAAGTCATACAACGAAAATCCATTAGAGTAATCAGCTATCAATATCAAAGATACATTTAAATATAAAATAAGATTATTAACTCTTCATTAATTCCACATTAATCATTTAATCCTGTTATACCCTTTTTATGTTGAGATTTCTAACTCACGGTTGAAATGAATAAAATCAGTTTGCAGTTTTTGAATTCAGAATATATAGAGACGCCATATTGAAAATGGATGAAATAGTCAACAAATTTTAAGCTCCACGGTAGTATACTTGTTTGTATTTTTGAAGTAATTGTTTACCTTAAATAAGTTATTGCTTGACTACGATCCCACCTGATGGTAATTGGTGATGAAGTCTTTGATGGTAAAGCGCAGCTTATGCAAGGAACATTAAATTTTTTTAATGTGATAAGCAAGCAAATTAGCAGATGGTTCACCTGTTGGAAAGTGATCACTGTCGCCCTTGGACATTAGTAACACGAAGTTACTAACACTTTGCCTGCCCAGAATGAAGTAATAGACACGCATATGCGGGGAAGAGAAAGAGACAAGGAAAGCGGTACATTGCCAAAGCAACCGGAATCAGTGAGGACAGCAACTGACTCCAGATACATCAACAACATAACACTTCAGGACGGGTGACAGAGAAGAATGGGGAGGAGGACTGAAGGACGGGGAGAAAAAGAGCAGGACTGGCTCTCAAGCAGGAACTCGACGAACCGTTTGGCGGCTGATTCAAGCAAGAGGGTGATTGCCAGCCAGATGGGCTTCAGAAAAAGAAAATAATCCTACGAAGCCTTGAGCCAAGTAGCTGACATCTATACGCCTTTTACAACACCCTGGTAGGCCAGCATGGGATTGGGATTTTTATTCGAAGCCGCCCCAATACGGCTAAGCCAACAGCATGTACCATCTTTTAGCATGGTATATTATTCCATCAAAAAAAATTCATTTACAAAAATTCAGTCTCGAAATGTATAAAATTTCGAAATTGAATGTCAAGTCGGTCACAGTAACTTGGTGAAGGTACATGAAAATTTACACAAAACAAATGTAACTAGCGTTCCTTTTATTTGTTTCAAAGTACTTTTATAAAATATATTACTTATTACAATGTTTTTCCGTTTTAATTTATAACATAAAGCAAGGATGAGGAACCTGCGGCCCGTGGGCCGCATTAGGCCCATTCAGCATTCTTAAATTTATTTTTTATACTTAATAAGCTCATAGACTGTGTCAAAACGTAAAGAAATTCAACATAAAAAAACATTATGATACAAAATTGAAGCTTTAAAAACTTTACATATTAATTCTAAAACGTTAAATAGATTTGATTTTGTATTTCAAGAACTAATATACATATGTGCGACTTTCTTTCGAAAATGAATTTTAAATTGGCCCTTCAATTAAAAAGGTTGCTCACCCCTGATTTAAAGCATAGTTTCAACCTATTGCTGGCCCACTACTGAGCCTGTGTTTCTCTTCACACCGAGGAGGCAAAGAGCATACTCAACCACGCTGCTCGAATCCGGTTGGTGCAGGGGTTAGTGGCCGTAATGTCGGAAGTTTTTATGCCACCCGAAAACGTACAACTTGGCTTAACGTTTGCTATCTAACGAAAACAACCAGGATGGTCTTAGCCCGCTGAAGCACGCAAGCGCTCAGTATTTTTTTGCCACTAGCAGTCTCCCACCCGCGTATCGACTGCGTCCGCTGTTGCTTACATTTTCAATCGCTTACAATAGAAACAGGCCTCCGGGTTATGATTGATCTTACTTGATTACTATCCTTTTAAGATTCACAAGAAACTAATTCTTGTCTTGAAGACACCTACAGTATAGTTGAGTGGAAGTTGTCTGATAATTTACTTTTTTATCCTTATTATACATGCCTATACTTTGAACGCAAACGGGTACTCTCGAATTGATTATTGTTACGTTGCAATCTTGCCTAGACTGTGATCCATGTGATATTGTGAGTATCCTTTTGCATATAAAATGTTTTGGTGGTAGTTTATTCAAATTATATCTCACCTGGATCTTGCTCCTTCTCCATAATAACTTCCCATGCCATTGCCATGGGAGCCGCTAGTGACAGCGCCAGTACCCATATTATTACAATTATCACCTTTGCTATTCGCTTAGAAGTGTGCGCGCTGAAACAAAAAAAAAGATTGAAGTTGAATTAAAAGCCTACCAGAGAAAGAGGCTTTTTCTTTCTCATCTCTTAGTCAGCATCTTTTCCCGGACTCTTCTGTCACCCGTCGTGTAGGGAGACGTTGTTGGTGGCTGGCTCCATTCCATCGATGGCCTACTATCCAACTCCGATCTCTTCCCATACCGAGGAGGGCTAGAGCGTACTCCACCACGCTGCTCCACTCCACGCTGCCGCGGATTGGTGGAGGGGTTAGTGATCAACCCAAGCGTCGGAAGTTCTTATTGCGCCTATAGACCTCCGACATGTCTTAACGATTGCTACCTTACGACAACAACCGAGACGATGGCAGCGTTCATGAAATTTTTGACACAAGCGGTCACCCATCCTCCTACGAGCCGCACCTGCTGTTGCTTGAATTTTTCGATCGTTTACAATCGAAACGCTTCACGTTGTTGGTGTGCCTGGTCCTCATTGTATCCCGTTGTTTCAGCGATGTTCGGATTAACTTCTTTAAATATTTTGCCTGCTTATGCTGGTTTACTTACGAGTACTGCCAGGCAAGCAAGGCGTAAGTAACACCCCAGTCTCGTGTTGTTAATGTCCATGGGCGGTGGTAATCTAATACCATCAGGTGACCTGTATCCTCTTTTACATATATAAATTCATTCATCCATATAAAAGTCCAGATCACGCCTTGTCATCGTTAAGGTCGTGATGATGTAAATCTTATAAAAGATCTCATCTACTATACATTATCAATATTTAGCACTTCAGTTCTTCAAAGAGTAGGCCGGGTCAGTTGATACCGCTAAGCCTTATTAGAGGCTTTCGGGCGGCATACACTACCGACAATTGGGTTAACAACAAAGCCTCCACAATTCGCACTGGAGCGTGCTTGGAGTAGCGTCAAGGCCTCCTCATTTATGTAGAAAGTGCTCAGTATTTCATTTTATTTGGGTGCAAAATGAAGTCGATTGTTACGAGCTCATTCTTAACATATTTAGGTCATAAATAAATGCGATGTAAGCCGCTAGAGTTATTTCCATTCATTCAGGTACCAAATGCAAAGATTTTTTAGTGCTACGTAGTAAAATAGTTATCCGTACAGTATCGCCATATCGTGAAGTGCCGTCGACTCGGATATCGTCGGGTAGTCGCTTAAAAAATATCGTGGATGTGGACAGAATGTTTGCAAATATTGCAATTCAAAGTGCAAATTTTTGTTGGAGATTTTGTGAGGGTAATATACGAGTAAGTTTCAAACTAGCATATTATAAGCTTTTACCACCAGTGCATCTTTCGCGCGCCGAGTACGTTACGCAATATCACTAAATATAATTAAACTTTTTACTGTGTTAAGAGATGTCATACCATAATAATTTTTATCATTAAAAAACCGATTTGAAATACCTCCGACAATTAATACAATGAAATGATCATTGTCAACGTAGGCGCAACCAGTTAAATACGTATTATTAAACATAACTCAAAAACTAAGTGTCAGATGTCGCTCAAAATTACATCAATTATCCAACAAGGACTAGTTTGTGAATAAAAAACGAATCATAAAAATCGATACTTCCAATAAACAATTAATAACGAATATTAAGAAAAGTGTTGGTAACTCAAAAATTACTCGTCAAATATCGCTTAAAGTTATATGAAGCTACGGTACAAGAACTACCTTTAGAATAAAAAAAACAATAATTAAAATTGGTTCACCCAATAAAATGTTGTGAGGTAAAGAACGAAAAGAAAAATATTAAAAGAAAGAATAACTCCAAAAGTGCTTGTCAGATGCCGTTTTAAATAAAAAAAATATACGAATAGAGTACCTGCTCCCTATCCTG
>DWJZ01003527.1:0-16889 GCA_018249125.1 Asbolis capucinus
TCCCTAGTCCCAATGGCCTCGACGCCATTCACTATGCCGTTTTGAAAACGATTAAATTAGTCGACCTCGCTATCAAACATTGATGAAAAATCTGTCGCTTCACCAACGCCACCTATCCGCTTCTCCGTTTTGATATCGCCTTATGCACTGTTCTTACTATGTTTTGGCCAATTTTACTATCATCTCCGTTTAAAAACTTATGATTATTTTTAGTTTCGATGAAGATGTTCTTACTTTAACGCTGTAGCCAATTATACTTACACTCCGAGGTCGTCAAATATTGTCAAGTATAAATAATTAATAACTTTGCTTCGATGAAAAAAGAGCCAGCAGCACGTACTGTTTACATAAAATTGTACAAACCTTATGACCATTGTATTCCAAAAATCATCTAAGGATCATATGTGATGGTGTAGGCTGACACTTTGCAACTGATGGACCGCGGTCAATTAACCACATACCTACGAGACACCACGCATGACGAATCAGCTCGCTGGGTGATATCTTACAATGTTGTACCTATAGGCCATAGTCAATATCGTTGGGGATTGATATCCAAGTAGGGATTGATCGACTTCACACACCTTCGAAAACGTTATGAGTAATTTTTCAGAAAAGTACGTTTCCTTAGGATAGTTGATAGTGAATAAGTAATTAATTTCGAATACAAGCATAACTTTTGAAAATAGACGTGCACGTAGTTTCGAATCCAGGTCTCTCGTTCAATAGACGTTCAAACCGTAAGCCTAATACCGCTCAAAAATTTAATTCGATATACAAAGATGTTCCTTCAAGAAGATTATAGATTGAGCATGAGGAGAAGGACCCATGAGCACTGGGCACTCACTAGCAAACTCACATTTAAGTTTACTAATTATAATTATTTATTTTACCCTATATATAATGAAATTAATTTAATCAATGCCTAATAATATTACAGTCTTCAATATAGAATCAATAAATGGACGCAGGTGCGTTAACTGCGCCTACGTACACACCGACTTGAATACAAATCCGTTTAAGTAAATTTGCGAGTCCACCTACTCGGACCGGCTCCTCGAATGGAAGTGTGGGTTCGGTCGGTAATGAACATGCTCTCATTTTTATTGGGAAATTCCCTATAGTCGGAGGCAACAAGGCCAATTTAGGAATATCACGTGAGCGGTCATCAAGGTAATAGCGACGGCGACGGACCCGCACACCGCACGTACTCTGGCTACACATGTGGGCAGCGCGGGGGAGGCGTGGGTGAAGTTGGGCGCGCCGGCCCATTCAGAGGATTGCGCCCACGCGCTTCCACCGTTCTCGGCCAAACCACATAATGACAACTTTACCATTGCGTCCGACTATAATACGAACCACGTGACCGCGTGAAATAATTTACAGCTATTATAACTCGCTGCTGTCCTGCCACAATAGCCACAATACTGGTACATAACGCTGCATAATAAAACGACGACCGTTTCGTGCAAATCCAATTTGTATTTGTGCTGCGGTGAACGCTGCGCGGCCGCCGGAAGCCGTGACACGGCCGGTCGTGTCATTAATGAACGAGTCCTATGTGCGGGCGCCCGTTGGCTCGATATGGCGGTCGTTTTAAGGAGGACGAGGGAACCGGTCGAGGTGGCCACGACGAAGGTGCCTCGCTCACCGGCCGGGTTATAACGTGTAGTGCGCCGGCACACAGGAATGCGGCCCGACCCGCTGCCAATGACCGCCACCGCAAGGGACGGTTTTTAGGGTTCCCTTGATGAATAGCAAAATGGAAACCTCCACTTTTCCTTTTCATCTAATCAAACATCAAAACATATGCAATGCAGTTTAGTAGGTTTCATTTAAAGTACTTCGACTGAGATCTTTTCAACATCACCTATTAGGATTTTTAAACGGAGATAATTGCATTGTTCTGAGGTGTCGTTTACACAGTTCGAACAAAGAATACAATTTTCTCATTGGTCCTAATAAATTAATAACATTTATTAGGAACCAATCACCACACAGCAGAAACTTTATTTTCGCTTTATATTTGTAGATGAAGCTACTCAGGCTGAGAAGATTGAGTTTAGCTTCGAATTATTATTCAATAGAAGTCAACTTAACTATTGGTTATTTTTCAGCCTACATACGGACCCTTCATGCGTGGATAATACACACATGACCTGTAATATTTTTTAATGGCTAGCTGGCCAGCTCCCGACGCAACGCTCGACGCTCCCATCCTGTCCCGGCAGAACTGACGACGGTCGGCGGCCGTTCGCTCGGGGATCGAATTAACTGACCGGACGGCATGGGTTATGATTGATTATTATTTTGATTATTAGATTGATTGATATTTAAAGCTTAAAATCATAAGAACATTAAATTGAATGATCTATTATTGTGCTATGAACAATTTAAAGACGAGTTGACGTAAGCCTTTTATTATAAGGGAGATTAAAGCCAAATTGAAGGCAATAAAATTAAAGGCATTCCTAAGTGTGATATGCAACTATAACATAGAAAGGTTACTTATTACAAGCTTTTTTTAACTTGCAGTGTATGTTTGTATATCAGTATAGTTGTTTATTACGGGTCAAATCTTGCAAGCTTAATTAGACCCACTTCCTCTTACACATGGACATTAACCAGGCTGGAGTGTCACAAACCAGCCAACAAGGCACTGGCGAGGTATATAAATAAGTAAGGGAAGCAGTTCCTAAATTGTTGAAGCAATCTAACATACCTAATATTAACCTTAAAAAAAATTGCAAGTCAGTTTTCCAAGCGAATACTGACTTATTAATATTTGAGTACTACTTCTGAACACGGTTTAGTTCATCGCCACAACATGACCTATGTTATATATGTAAGCGATTCCCCGAAGAATTGATATCTCCAGCTTCCGAATTATTCATTTTTTCTCGGGAAATACGTCATCTGTATCTACCACGCAACTTTTATTTATTTTCGAGGTAACGTTCAAATTTCCCTACCTATCCAATCCTAAAAATATAGATCTTTGAACTCAACAGAAACTTGTTCGGTCAAGTGCTGAGTAACTGATGTTTCACATCGCAAATTCAATCACTGAAAAAATAATGAAGGATGACGAAAACTCAGTTGCTATGACTGTTGGCTATTCGCAAATTGTGAATGAAATTTGACCTTGAATTCAATCGCACACCAGCCTTCGACAAAAACAACTCGGTGTAACCAACAATATCAAGATCGAGGCTAAACGCTCACTCTTGAGTGTTTTTTGCTTCGCCATAGCTGAGATGTTATCTGTATTTACCATGTACTCGTGAATGTTGGCTTCAATCCATAAATTGTACTCTACTGAACATGGTTCATAACTTGCCTTCAGCACACACACTTCCTACCACGCTGCTACAATGGTCAGGGAGTAGGCGATAGTTGCCAAATCAAGCGACAAACGCTTTTAGTTAACTTAGATCATACTAACAAAAGATAACCTCAAACTTTGTGTGCATTAAACTTCATATATATTCCAACCAATTCTCACAAACATACATCAAAATAACACAATTATGTAAATACGGTAGATACAAAAGTAGCTTGTGCATAATTTATATCACCACAAAAAGTATTTTGCATAATATTTTATGACTTCCAAGGTTTGTTGTCCATAACCGTTGTACAGCAGACTAACGACACACTTGTCGGTGACAAGGAGTGGGAGGAGTTTTAAGATATTCTGTCGCCCTGGTATTATAATATATAAACGCTTACACTCCAGTGCTCTCCCACTAGAATTTTCCGTCGCGGCATTGACATGACATGAATAACACACATCATTAACAATCCTGACCCGGGAACAAACATTCATCTGTCACATAAATGCGCGTCAAGATAGTTCAGTGCTAGTCCGCAATTGATTCTGTATCTATTGCCAGTACTGTTACTCACTAACAGACGGCCTTATGGACTCACTGAGGGGGTAGATAATGTATACCTATAGTTGTCGAAAAGTACACGTTTACATAGTAGGGTATTACGCGTTTTGCTATCCAAAGATCAAGCAACAAAATACAAATTGTGCCAAAGTGAACTGAATTCGCCAACAACAACAACACATCTTTTCACAGTTACAATTTACTGTAACAACAATTCACTATTGTCATCGGCATAATTAATTGCACCAGTGTTCAAATAGCGACTGTAACAACACAATACGACGCGTAACAATGGGGTTAACATAATTAACGGCCATAAAACAAGTGAATAATTCCTCGAAATTATATGTAAATGACGTAACTGCGAATGTTATTCGGACTTAATGTTACAGTCGAGTTCGTGAGTAAAATAATTCAATAATAACACTATGTTATCATCTTCTGCGATGCTAAACGTTTACATATATGGTTGTGTGTATTAGTCAGTCAGATAAGGGGCCATTCCATCCTTATCCATAAATATCCCTAAAAAAAATTCGCTCGACATCGAATTTTAATATCTCCTCTCCAAAAAATGAAACATAAAATCGTTTCATAAACGACGAAATTATCCGCGAACACAAAAAAATATATACCTATATATAAATTTCCTCTTTTTACGAAGTCGGTTAACAACTAATCTTCGCACCACCGCGTACTAACACTAGGACACTCGCGCCCCAACATGCAAGTTCCAAAATTAGTCCACCGCTCAATTTTCTGACATCTCCCCACGAACTTAAGACTTATGGAAGTGGAACAAACTTGCAGCTAAGGTATTTTTCTCAGCGCGGTGACATGGAGATCTTAAAAGAGGGCGTTCCCTTTCAACGCCGGCAACGGACCTGCAGTTCCCTATATACCGAACGTGTTCACAGACAACGTATATCCATTTTCCATCTCCTACACTAATGTCATAAAGAGGAAAGTTTTGTTTTTAATGAATAAACTCAAAAAGTACCGAACCGATTTAGAACATTCTTTCGTCAATACGTACAAAAGAATCTTAGGAGTAACATAGGCTAGTAATATGCGGATAACAAAAAAATTTTTGTTCCTAACCAAAGCGAAGAACAAGATTTATTAAAATATTTAAAAACACAAACTTTACTTATGAAGTCCTAATAAATACATGTACCTTACACGAAAAATTCAAAACTGTATTGTAGAGGAGTTCCTTTGATCCAATCCTGAACGTAGTATCAGGTCATGCTTGCCATAAAGATGCATTGTTATCAGGATGAAAACTTTACGCAAAATTTTCGTTCCGTAGTCTAAGAGAAAGTGGGTCTAATTAGGCTTGCAAGATTTGACCAGTACCAATAAATATCGTAACATACTAATATATGTATAAACATACACTGCAAGTTAAATAAAAGCTTGTAGTCGAATAACACCGTTTTTCAATTTTAACCACAATTTTCCCAATCAAAACAGAGTATAGTAAATATTAAGTAATATTTACTGTTAAAAAAAGTTTAATCAGTGAGGATTAAAACGTGGGCATCGTCCGAGAGCGTCCGTGGCCGTGGACGTTTAAATTCGTGAATGAAGTCACGCTAGCGCTGACGTCAGCCGTGACGTCACTGATAACCTGCCGCCTACTACCAGGATCTTGGCGTTCCATCACCCTGATGCTATCGCACCGACAACCCTGGATTAATTCAAGATTTATTGCCACCAACAAAAACTACAATGACTTATTAACGCGTCTAGAAACCTGTTTTATAATGTACGTTCTCTTGGTTATTTCAATTTTTAAATTTTACTTCATACTTAATACTATCTTAGTGCGTTTTAAATACTTAATATATAGGTAGTACAAACTCTCAATTAATATTTGCATAAAGTCCCAGTAACTTTTTTGCACATGATTATTATAAAGCAAATTCTTCGTTAACTTTATTTGAATGCGACGCCCAAATTTTTCTTTTACAAAATTTCTCGATAATAGCTAAAAGAGATAGCAGGGAACCAGTGTCCACGGTACCACGTGAAACATTATGGTACCATGTAATTTGCGAGAGAGGCGCAAACATGTGAATACTAGAAGTCAGTGCAGGGGCTCTCCGTGCACTGGCTAGGCTATCGTGTGACGGAAGGACATACCTGATGTTCATATTTATATTCTATTGTAATTTAATATCACCTGACATGAGATCATTAACTATATGGTCTGGTCCGTACGGAATCGAACGAATCAGGCCTTCACGCTTGAACTCCCATAGTAATTATCTCAACAAAGCATAAAATACTCTACAGGGTTGCAAGGTTCCTATAGTACATACCGACTTTTCCTTCGTATAAATAAAAATATTCCAAATCAGTTAGTTACATTAAAAATATTAGTACTTATCTTTGATAATGATAACGCTTATCTATCGTTCATGTAATCTCATTCATTATCAGTCGTGGATAGCAGGTGCCATCAGGATCTTGACTTATAAAATCGATATGAACCACATACAGATGCTTAATATACGCAGTTATTGTACTTGGATTGCGTAAGAGTCCAGGAGCTTCATTCAGAAATTGAAAACAGAAAGTGATTTTGAGCTGCGTTCTATCTCTTGTGGAAATACAAATTACAAATACAAATTTAATCCTTTCTTCCACCTATATAAAAAGCTTTCTTGAAATGCTGGTAGAAAAATAAAAAAGGGCATAACTGGTACTTAAAATTGCAATTTATATTTTGATCGAAGCAAAGGGTATCGTAATTATAGACTTAGTTCTACTTTGATTAACTCAAAAAATCAGGGTTTACTCCCCACATTTCATACACATTAAAATCTTTTACATAGAACAGAAGCAATTGCTGCTTTATTTTGGTATATTTTTTTGTGTTTGAATGGAAAATCCGGTCTCAAAAACGGTTTTTTCAATGCTCTTGGAACAGAAGCCGTCCGCATAATAGTGTACAGCAAGTGCAGCCTAGAAGGCGCCGAACGCGTCGTCTGTCGTGTCGCGGTACCTTGAAGTATCGACATGAACCAGCGACTGCTCATACTACTATTACACACCGCCACTCACGTAGTGACGTGGGTGCTGACGTCAGCGTCAGCTCGCGATCTGGAAGTGGAGAGCCAATCATGTTGCGTGACTAAGAACCAAATCGTGCCAACTCTAGAATGAATTACGCACACTGGTATAATCTCCGATCGAATTATGACGAATGGTGTAGGCTTCCATGTGTCCTCTTGACCTTGCAAACATTTCTAGCTTACTTAACAGATAATCAGATGTTCAGGTATTCAGATTCAGGGATCAATTGACAATGGCAATTAATAAGTCGTATCACGGTGAACCAGGTTAATTCAAAATGTCTGTATTAGCTTACAGAAGACCTGAACGTTTCTAGATATGTCCACGATGTCCAGTGGCACTCGCTACATCTGAAGCCACTACACTTTGAGCTACGGCCGTGACATAACGACACTCCACATTTTCCTTGACCAGTTTAAAACGACGAGGGCAATTTTATTGATTATTCTGAAATTTTCGCGAGCTTGTATTGTGTTGGACTCGTGTGATACTGCGTCAATGGTCTTGGTTAGGTAACGGATTAATCATGCTATTGGCTTCATTGACGATCCTATGCGTGTATTTTATGTTTCTGTTACCGTATAACAATGGACTAGTAGACGCCAGTTACAGGTCTAATTGTAGTACGTTTAAATAATAAGTACACAAAGATTCAGCTTTTAAACCTCGGGTCAAGCATCCTAAAACCGTGGACTATACGAATGACTAAAGTGTAAGAATTGGATCAGCTTCGTATGTGTACATAAATGATGTTTGGCCAAAATTTGGTCATTAAATGGCTCTTTTACGGGAATTGAGATGATCAGGAGTTGTACATCATGCCTGCAACGCTGTGATACTGACGGCGTACAAAGTCCATATGACGTACAACTTTCCTATCCTAGGATTCAAAGGTCGCAAGCCTACAAGCCATGTTATTTGGTCTTACCGAGTCTCCCAAAAATATGACCCAGAACCAATATTAGGGAGGTAATACGTACTCGACATTCCAAGATATACGCTAGATGGCGTCAAAGAATCCATAGTCAACACGAGGCAGTTACGGCATACTCCTTCATCCAAATATAAATCCTTTGAACTGCAAGATTTCTTCAGCCTTAACTACCTTTTTGTTAAAGTATTTGTAACAAATTTTTATACAGTCATCACCGGAATAAGCGGAATAAAAACGTGAGCCCACTCCAACCGGCACAGCAGTCGGCTTGCCGGGCGCGTGGGTGTGATTACATTTACACCATAAATTTGAATGTTGCTATTTATAGTTAGGAAACGATATCGTGAAAGGGAGTCGACAAGCAACCTGGCCGTGGGCGGGAGGAAACGTATATCAAATAGGCGTTTTATTCAATAAAATCTAAAACTGGAGAATTTTGTATTCAGTGACGTCAATCGTTCGTAATGAGAAATATAGAAAAAGACGAAGAATTTGCTCACAAAGTTTGCGTTGATGGTGTAACAGAGGCAGAGGGGATAGTGAACGACGCGAAATCCGTGAGCTAATCGGACGCATGAATGGCGGCCCACTCCTCCATTGAACGCGCAACTGCGTTTCTAATGCAATTCACCAGTAACTCGGTGAGCTAACACTCTTCGTTCGTACCACCGCACTCCGCACGCCCACGTCAATGAGACCGGAGCCGGCAGCCGCCATTATGTTGGTAGTCACGAATGAAAAATGATGAATGAGTTTATTAAACCAAGCTACTTTTGATGCCCCTCGCACCGCAATGCGTCATCGAGGCACGTTCATATTAACGAAGTTGAGACATGAAATATGGCTTTCACTGCCAACGGAATTCAAACTTCGACAACATCACAATGAAAAAGTTAATTTTCAACTTTGCTTCACTGCACGGAAATATTTTAACCGTGTTATAAATAAATATAAATACTATCATT
Organism: Asbolis capucinus; assembly: GCA_018249125.1. Taxonomy (NCBI): domain Eukaryota; kingdom Metazoa; phylum Arthropoda; class Insecta; order Lepidoptera; family Hesperiidae; genus Asbolis; species Asbolis capucinus. The sequence continues at coordinate 8,880 of DWJZ01003527.1, forward strand.
AAAATTTGAATACACGAGACTCGGTACGCGATACAATGTTCGCTTCATGCTTATGAATGGAATATTTGACATTGATGTGTCATTGTGAAATACGAACGTACCTAAAGCGATTGCCACACAGTCATCAATTAGATACGGCAAGAGAAGTACTTAGGCGTAGTACATAATTGGTTATTCACAGCGATATCGCTAAATATAGAACTCGCTTATTACGCTTGGAGTAACACTACCAGGTTATTGCCTAATGGGGAAGGTATTTTGATAAGGTTATGTAGGGTGAACGCCATGAATTACAGCCTTTTAGAACAAATTTCAATTTTATAAAATCCTATTGTTCCAATTTAAAGTTTGAAATATTTCAATATTACATGGTTTATTCAAAAATATATGGAAAAAGAAATACTGCGATATATTCATATGTACTTTTGTTCTACGGAAGAAATTTATTACTAGGCTGTAACTAAAACAAGAGATTCTAAACAGAAGGTATCCAAAAAATATATATTTGTCGCATCCGTAATTGTACTGGCTGTTATAAATACTCCACTAAAGTAATTCCAGGTAGAGGTAGAATTTGATTCCTCCTACATTTGATATAGTATAATACAGTCACTTTAATTCTGATGATAAGATTGACTATGGGCAAATTTTTATTTGCGTGCTTGATGCATTAGCTATTATTATCCATAATAATATAAACCAAAAACAGAAAAGTTGGGAAAAGGTGAACTATTTATATGTTATGTCAGTGGCACCCGAACTTATTTGCAAAATAGCGAACTTTAACTTATTCCACACTTCTATGAAAAAATGACACAACAATAACACATATATAAAAGGCATTGGCCTTTTTTATCATTTTGAATAAAAAAAAAAAAAAAAAACATCGTTCGAATCAAAATATTTCTTTTTTTTTTAATCTAGCGAGGCACTCACTTATTAACGAAAGGGGCCCCCTCAGTAAGATATATATTTTTTAACATACTATTTAAAAAGAATGCTTATATTTTTTTTTTGGTTATTTCAATAATGATATCTTAATAAAGCACCCCCACAGCCCCCTCCGCCCCAGTGATATTTGCAGATTTGTATCCAGACCTCCCTTTCCATCTATTAGGGCGTGTTTAATAGACAGGCCCATAAGACTATTATTTAATTTACCGATTCATTATCACAAATTAATTTCAACAATTAAAGTAGAATATAATTATTCATTTATTATGGCAATTAAAATTCAAACAATGTACGGGTTTCTCCCGATGGTAACCACAAGCCGGTAAAACTGTTCTTTACTTCAGAGGCAGTTCAGTTCCTTGATCTAAATATATATTGAATTGTAACCACTAAGGCTATTTCGCCAACGTTATATTCTGAGTAATGGTTGGGAATAATATTTACCAGAAGTAAGCTGACCCTGGGTCCCTCTTCAGAGAATTCCATCGTTCGGTTTTATTCGAATTGCTTATTTATATTGCGCCCACGTCGATCAAAGTTCATCTGTTGATTACTTTACGCACCCGTTACAAGAATACAATATACATTTTCTGGCACATCTGAAGGCTTATTAAGCATGGTCAACGGTCATATTGCGCTAATGTCCAATCAGCCACTGAATTTCCATTGAAATTTCTTTCAGTCGCGTTTCGATTATCGATGCATAATTCGATTTCAATTGCGCATTAAATATACCAACTACGACATATCTATGTATAATTTTCTACTACCAAACGATTAAGTCACTATGCCGAAATATGCGTCAAAATAACGTACGTCATTGGCACACTTGAAAAGGCGTCTTAATATAAATCACGATTGCGCGGTATTTTACGGTGTCTAATATAAGATTTTTGGGATCGGACTTTGGTCCGGTCAGGTCTGTGCTAATAGGGACACCTTCACATGGCAATACCTACCATTATATACGCCGACAAACGATACATTTCCCGGAGTCCTATCATTCCCCACGCAACCATATTCTGCTCACCACAGTCCACAATTCCCAAGAACATACAATTATTTTCATTAGCCTGGGTACTTCAAGATTAAATAGCTTTTCAACAAGGTCGTTTGATTGAGAAAGCCGTCGAGTATCCAGTCGTGCCGGAACCAGTCGCAGAACGGTCGTCGGCTTTTCCGTCGATAAATGGTGATCGAAGAAAAAATCCCACGCGCATGAAATCGAATTCCCACGCGTGCGAGATTTCTTTCATCGTTCGCGCAATTATTAAAAAGTAGCGAGGGTTCAGATGAGCTGACTGTTATGTCATACTTGCTAATTATATATAACTAATAACTCTTGCATTTTCTTTTCTATTCTCTTTTCTTATAACTCTTATTTTATTATAATATAGTATATACTTTACATATTTTATTACTGGTCTACTAAACATATTACCATAATTACAGAATCCATCGTGTGATTCAAGGTTTCTTATAATAACAAATACATCCATATTAAATTTTAATGTTCCCGCATCCGCACTTGTTCAACATGGTAGACTATGGTCTTTGTTTCTTATTATGAGGAGAGGGCTGAGCCCAGCAGTGGGATAGGAGTTGCAAAGATACATCATAAATATGATACCCCGAACGTGTTTTTAATGTGAATTATTCTATTATTCTGTCCTAAATATGTACATGTACGAAACATTCATCCATTCTTTGTTCCGCCCACACAGTTTACTAAGGTAATCGAGCTATTTCGGTAATACAACCATACCGCAACCTTTAACGTACCTTATTATAAAGCAAAATTAAAGCCCCTTTGCCTAAGGGCTTTCGCTACTTAAAACTGGTTATTTCACTTGATGACGTCAATCATATTTGACGTCAGTAACTCAAGCAGTTGATTATAAGATAAAATGTACTATTTTGAAAATAAATTAGATTAACTTTATTCATTACTATCTTATCAGGGGCCTGGACTGGTCACGTAAATGGCAGATATGAAATGAATTACCTTAGACGGTTTAAAATATAATTGAAGACATTGGAAAAGATTAGTATTACTTCATTTATGTTCAAAATAACATTCCCAAAATAAGATTCGAACGGACCTGCAGCTTAGTGATCCTGCCTGAGAAGCGAAGTGTCCGCGTTCGATTTTAAGCAGGCATTTATAGATGATATATTGTCTATGACACCCGTAACATGGAATCCTAGTAGGTACAGGTCTAGGTTATACATACATGTGTATGAGTGTGTAAGCGTTAACCCATGGCCCACTGCTAGTGGACTGTCCTCATACAGAGGAGGCCTAGAGTATACTCCACCGCGCTGAACAGATGCGGATTGGTACAGCCATCTTTAACTTGCTAGTAGCTTAAATTGGTGAAGCAATCACTAGTCAATTTCTATAGCTTAACTAAATAAGAAAAGTATAAATTTGACTCAAATAAATACATGAGCATTGCCGGCAAACATCTAGAACATGGCTCATAAATCCTGTGTTCCGGTAGCCATAAGCTGTGTTTGGAGTTGAGATAAATGTTTGGAGTTTCGAGTCGATGTTCGAGGGCGCGCGGATACTGCATTCGATTGTGTAATTCGATCCAATGGATTACCCAGAGCTCTATAATGAACACTCCTTGACTCACTGTATAAATAAAACTGGAGTATATTGTGTTATAGTTACGGATGTGACGTGGGAGAGAACATGAGATACTATAAATATGATACAGAACAGCGCACTAATTTCCTTTCTAACTCATTTGGCCATACAAAGAAACCCAAAAGAAACCTGGTGCTATAGTCTTGTCCCTTTATTGGCTTCAAAGAACTAGTATTGAATTCCTCTCGATTGACTTTCTTCGTGAATGAGAGGGCCTAGAGCATACTCCACCACGCTGGTGGAAGAATTGGTGGCCAACCCAAAGTCCAAAAGTTATAAGCTCATGCTATATGACTTGATTACAATCGGGCCTAACAGCTTCATGTGCTCTCTGAAGGACGGAAACGTATGTGATGTTTTTGCTACTATCGGTCACCCATCCGTCCCCACTGTTGCTTAACTTGAATGACCATTTAGGATCGACGTAAGACGCTTGTACTTTTTTTCATTCCATTGACAAGTGGGTGCGAGAATTGCAGGTTAAAGACATCTCAGAACCGCCAGTCATATATAAGTAAACTAAGGGGTGGAATGTACCTTTTAGGAATCGCTAAAAATAAAATTAATTTGAATTTGAAATTTTTTGGGCCGAGAAATGTTCTTGTAGGTGGCAAACTCAATTTCCATTGGCATTTTAATGACCATGTTGGAAGCCTAGTAATTAGTACCTAATCTTTTCTAATTAAATATAACTGTGCTTAAAAGCTATTTGCAGCGAATTCTGGGTTTTACTCATGCCAATCCCGAAGTCTTAAGTGGTATAAACGTGACGGATTTCACTAATCTAAATTTCAGGTAATGACCACCTTAGTATATTGATATGTTTTCAATCTTCATTCTAAAATCGTTCGATCAATAAACGACCAGATTTCGTCGGCCATAAAAATGTGGCTCGACACATACCAGTTCTCTTAAATGGGGAAGTATCTTTGGGAGTTCATCTAGTATAATCTTGATTGAAGCTGAAAACTATACTTATATTATAAAGACGAAAGATTCGGTTATTTGTTTGTTTGAAAAGAATAAACTCTGAAACAATGATGTATTGGTCACGTCCCTTAGCAGGAAAAGTAATTGGTCATTTGAATTTTAAGGATTCATGGATATATTTTTATTTTTACATTATAATGAATCATAAATAAAGAGATAAGACAATAAAGATTTGCAGTTAATTTAAATAAATTAATTCTTATTTCATTAACAATGACTGGACTTGAATGTTCGTGTATCGAGTGACTCAGTCCTCGTAGTATCGCATATCCGATGCGGAAACAGAGATATTAGAAGCATAATAAATAATTTATTTACATTTAACAGCGGTACATCCTTCCAAAGGAACAGGAAAAAAGTAATTTATCAGGTTCCATTGAATAACCTTAAAATGGGAATATGTATAATTTGTATATCTGCACATTCATATTTGTATATAGATGTACAACTATAGATATGCCCCTTCATACATTTGGGGCTTCAGTTTTTGATTCGCTTTCAGACGCCATCTTGGACGTGATCTTGTCTACGTCCTAAAGTTGTTCCTAGGATTACATTGCTAAATGATTAACAAATGAAATAATATTGTTTTTTTTTAATTCATATTTTGATATTAATTAAATATCATAAAATTAATAAATATTTCATGAAAAGTTAGACTTTTGTCATTTATCAGGTAATTTTTCCCTTGCTAATTAAAAAAATTAAAAATTAATACCATCTCCTGCTACCACCTCATCCACGCTACTCTATTCTTCAGACCCGGTATGTGACATATAAATTATCTTGATTGTACAACATAACTAGTGAACCCGCCACATGTTGTCCTGCCCAGTGGAAACACAAACACTGATTTGTAATACAAAAAAAAAATTGGTACTTCCTTTTTCAGAGAATTTTGAAAAAAAGTTGCTAAAGTCTCTATTTCCTACCATTTCAGAGTCCATAAAGGACAAATAAACAAACATAGATTTTTATATGACGTATACTGACCGTAGCCCCATGAGGGGCAAGTGTGGCACGTGCTGCGGCCCCGCCTCGCTGCACCACTCCGGGTACGAGCGGCGAAACTCGGCAAAGTCACCTGCAGACAAACAGGATCTCATCAAAACAAACAACTGTCTGACGAACACAATGGAAATACGTTAATCAACTCAGTGCAAATTCGATCTGGAACTTTTATTTGACAAGTTTGTTCACACATTCCAGATTGATATTGCACCGAGTATAGAAGACGTTCCACTTATGGAAACTCAGCCATAAGATTCATGAATAATTTAATAATATTATAAATTTGTATGTTTAGATTTTTTACACCTCCGGTAATTTTAGCGTGTCTAAATACCCCTTATAAATTCTACTAAGTTACTCCCTATAAAGGCCAGGAGGAATAAGTATCATAAAAATAATTCCTCATATATTTATACAAACAACATAAATATTCTATATCATGACTTCAAAGTAAATTAAACATTCTGGTAATATTAAACGTGAATCTGCTTTCATGAATCACGCGCTCTTTTACTTAACATAATTAATAAACGAAAGCCGCACAAAACATTGTCTTTGGATGCTGCCAGCCAAGTTGCACCATTTGAATCGCAAATTAATTAACAAACTACTTGGCTAGAGTATCCATGACGTCATTTGCAATCGCATCATCTATACTCAAAGATATATTTCCCTTTGAACCAACATCGTTTGGTTGAAAAGTTCCAGATTATAACAACAGTAAAACTCCAAGGAGGCTAAATATAGCCGTTGACGTAAACTGATTCAAACTGCGGATTTTTATATTTCCTAACAAATTAATTGTTCATAACATGACCCAAGTTACGGGGCCAGCGGTCCGTTTATTTTAATATTATAACAACAATAGCAGACATGAGTTAGTATATTAATCGCAATACTTGTTATGGTTGGTACGACATTTCCAATATCCTTGATTCCATACTTGGCGTAAGCCCATTAAACGACCACTACTGTGTATGCATAGCTATCTTAATGCGAAAACTTAGGCCGCTATACTAACTAACTTAATCTATAGCTGCTCCCAATGTGGATTGGCGACGGGTTTAGTAGCAAACGCAAGTGTAAGAAGACTGTGTATTGAAATACAATGAACGCAAACGACTTTTTACATGCGGTTTGAAGCACGGAATTCCTCAATAATTTATTGTCACAAGCGGTCACAAATCCTGCTACCAACCGCCCTGACTGTGTCAGTCTTTCGATAACTTCAAATCAACGAATACCGTCATGCTAAATTCATACTTTTTAGTCATTATTAAGCCGTTACATATACTTATGACAAAGTGTTGCTAATCATAAATTCGCTTGGAGTTATTAAACTTATACATTTGTCTGGTATAACACAAACTTCATCAGACTATCTACAAGTTTTCAGCAAACGACTTACTCTCAGACAAGTGTAATTAAAGCCGCCAAGGTTAGGAAAATCATTTTTTTATGGCACGATTATGCAAAAAATATATAACCTTGCGATCAAAATGAAGGGTAGTCCATTTTAAGTGCAATATTTTTACATTAAACGGCATAAGGAAGTAGGTTTTATTGAAGTTTACAATCACAATTTCTATTAGGTATTCTCTACAGGGCATGGACACTCGGTGAAGAGAAAGCTTGGAGTTGGTATTGAAACTATAAGTACCTAAGCATTAGATGCTGGCCAAGAAATAAGAGAAGAAAAAACGTACAACTTCCAACTTCTAAGACCCCAAACGAAGCACGTCGGGTCGTTTGGTAACTGACAAGCAAGGTGTTAGAAATCTAACCAAGCAGTTTTACGGAGCAATAAGTAAGATAATTAAAATATCTTATTCTTTTTTTTCCATATTGGGCATGATAAAAACACCTGCGACCAAAAACAAAGCATTTACTGTCACGGCCTTCGATTGTCAGGAAGTCGGTCATAAAGCACAAAGGAGAGTCGGCTGATTTGCTGTTATTAAGCCGTCAGCAGTCCTGGCACGTAACGCCGGTGCGGAGTGATTGTCGCTGGTGAGAGTGAGACTTGCATCTAGCGACACGGCCGTTTCCGCTGCTGCTTCCGGCCTCCCACTACGCGCCACGCTGCCCGATTGACAGCCATTCTGATTGCAACTAAGCCGTTACTACGGTTTATTTATAGCTCAAGCAATTCTATTCATCCTCTTTTATCTAGGAACCGGATGGGCCGCTTTTATTTTAGTTTTATTTCAACAGTTGTAGATCATAAGAAATTGAGATCATATTACGCAGTAGACGGTGGCGTCATACAGGGCGGGCGGGGCAGCTGATTACATTATTACTAGTTAATAATGTTATTCATCGTTTTCAAACACCTCATTCGAAGAACTTAATTTGACTCATTGGAACGGAATGACCGCAACGATCTTCCTTGTTTCGTT
>DWJZ01003528.1:0-16882 GCA_018249125.1 Asbolis capucinus
GATTGCATTACGACATCAACTTTTTCAGTACCACTGCGGCAATGCACTGCAAACAAAAGTACGAAAAAATATCGCCTAATTTTTCAGCGAAACATTTTCGATCTGATAATGATTTTCGTTTTGTTTATCTAACAAAATTTATTGCTTATGTTTTGTATACTCGATTAAGATTGGGCTAATGAATTAGGAAGGTAAATTTATTTCGATTTGTCAGTACATTCAGTATCCGAATATGGATACGAGTAAATCGCGCTGATTTCAAATCGATACTGTGACGATTCGATGATATGAGTATACAGTTGCAGCGATGTATTGAGAATATATAGAAGCCATATATATTGCAGTTGAAGATGTATTTAGAGTGAAATTTTGGAAGTGTACAGCAGAAAAATAATCGAATCAATTATTCGGTTATTGTTTCGATAACTGTTATAATTAAACGTGAAAATTCATTACGTTACATCACTAGTCTCATAAAAAATAGTCACATGTTTATCTCGTGTCTACCATTTTAGGCTTTATTACAAACAGAATCACGTAGCAACTGCATAGTTTATATCACACGGGATTCTCTTATGATGATTTAGTGATGTGCGCGACAGAACGATGGATTTACCGCGGCCCGAACGGATTATGTGGGCGAGCGCAAACACGAGGCAGTGACGCCATGTTGTGATTTATAATTTAAACCGACTTTTGATCCGAAATTCGAATGCGGATAAAATTCGAATTTTAAACATGAAAATGTATTTTTTTGGAATATGAGTGAGCTAATGGGTTAAAGTGCTGATGTTTTTAAAAGCAGTATTTTTTGAGGAAATGCTTAGAGTTCAATAGAATTGTTTTTCGACGCGGCATAAATGGATGTTATATAACTTATTAAATATATTTTCTTTATAAAATACACATGTTACTTGTTGTTGATTTAAAATGAACGCAAACACCGTGCCAATGTTAAAACATTCAACATTAACATTTCTTTCAAAGTATACCCGTCTCTGTCTTAACTACCTACAATTTAACCTTCTGAACAAAAAGCATAATTCAAGTTGATATGTCTCGGAACAGTTTTTTTAGTTCGTAGTAGCTCATACACATTCAAGATAATAATCAAGTCGCTTCTTTATAAGGTGCGAAACCCTTAGTGGGTGACTCCATCTCGCCGTACCGGTTTCTGTCCACTAGGGTTGCAAGGACAATGATTTTATTTCCCTTAATTGCTTTAATTACGTCTTTTGGTTTTGCTACGTTTAGTTTTTCAACTAATGTTAACTGCAGTAGTTACGGTTTAATGCGTCGACAGAAGAAAAACGTGATGGAAGATGTGTTTTTGGAGTGTATAACGTTTCTTGTTTGAAGTGAAGTGACATTGACAATTACAGATGACGTTTTATGTTAGTGACGAACCTGTAGTGTGACCCTGCTAGCAAAGTCCCGGGTGTGATTCCCTTTCGGGGTAGATTTATGTGACAGGTAAGGGTTAAACCACGGGCTTGGTTAATGTTATTCTTGTCCAGATAGCTGAGGTACGAGTGTGTACGCGTTAATTTGATTTAGATATTTAATTAAGGGTTAATGCCGTTGTAGCAAACACGAATTTCCTATGCAGTAAACAACATCCGTTCAATACTTTCCAAACTGTCCACGGTAACTCATTCGGTTTCGGATAGGGAGGGCCTGATAAATGGCAATTACTCTCCCGCAATCTCGGCAGCATATTTGTTAATAAACCTGGCAATGTTTCCCCTACAATTTTTCTCTGAGATAAATAAGATAAACAATATATCATATACGCCCATTTCCTCGCCGGCTACAAAACAACGGACAAGGGTGGATGGAAAATTATGACAAATCATGCATTAAACATAGGGAATAAATGTTTTCTTATCACGTACCTATTCTGTTTTGATATTAGTTTTCCTTTATCTTTATTGACACAGGTTTTTGGAGGGAACGTTTTATGGGTTGTTGCTGTGACGGGACGATTGAGGATGTTTCTTTATGGCTTGATATCGAAATGATGACTTTTGAAGACGCATACTGTTTGCTTTGCATTACTAGTTGTAGGTACGTGTTCTTGCTAAAGCTTCTTTTATAGCGTTCATATTAAATTTGTTAATGGTCACGTTACAATTAATTAATCACACGATAAGATTAATTTTTGCTTTTTAACATATATCTACGACGTAGTATCCACTTTTCTTAGAGTTACTAAGTTGTATAAATTTCTATGGAGTGATTACACGATTATGAACCTAAAAAGGATGTCTTGTGGGTTTCAAATGAATACTAAGCCTGAATGGATTGCGATGCTAATATACGATGGGACTTCCTTTTGTTTGTACAGAAATAATTCCTGGATGAAACTCTCATGTCGTGGTGTAGTGTTCAGACTGCAAATCTTGAATATTTATTTCAAATGCAGACAAAATCTCTGCGCAATCCCTGCTTCAACGGCGTAAGTTGCATTAAGGTCTAGTACACACAAGATTGTAGTTACTGAGTTACAATACAAGTGCCTTTTATTCTTACACATTGGTTAGTAAGGTTATTAATAGAATTATGAATAAATAACTCTGTGGTTGATCATTTGTAACCGAGAATTGTCATCGTGAAAAGTTAGTGCCAATGTTGGCGATTTTGTAGAAATATGGTTTTTCTACCTACTTATGAGATAAATTTTGGCGTTTATGTCAATGTTGGCGATTACGCAGAAATAGTGTTCCTATATGTGGGATAAATTTTGGCGTTTGTGTCAATGTTGGCGATTGCGTAGAAATAAGATGTTCCTACATATGGGATAAATTTTGGCGTTTGTGTCAATATTGGCGATTACGTAGAAATATAGTGTTCCTATATGTGGGATAAATTTTGGCGTTTGTGTCAATGTTGGCGATTGCGTAGAAATAAAATGTTCCTACATATGGGATAAATTTTGGCGTTTGCGTCAATGTTGGCGATTGCATAGAAATAAAATGTTCCTACATATGGGATAGATTTTGGCGTTTGTGCAACTATTAGCAATTTCAGCGTTTTTTCATTATATAATTTAATGTATTTCTAAACAAAATAGTTGCTTTCTGCAATTCTAGGTGGAAACTTCAAGTAATTTTCGTAGGAAGGTGTACTTACAAAGCTTATGTTTCAGGTATTAATATGACGATATATTTATAATAGCAAATTGAGAGGCGGTCTCAGCAAACATCATCTCTTCTAGATAACCTTTCCAGTTAATATCACCTGTTAACGAGAATATAAATGATGTTCACAAAAAGTAGGGAAAACCACTCACGGTTATAAAATTAAAAATTAAATGTAGCGATAAAAATTTAGTTTTCAGAAACAGTACACAATTTAAAAAAACAAATAGTTCCAAGGATACTTAACATAGTTAATTACATAGAAAAAATGCAAGGTGTCGAGTTATAAGCGCTTGTTAAAACAATATATTAAGAAGTGAAGCATGTTTTTCAAATATAACGAAGGAATTGTGGACAATGGAATTTCGCACAGCTAACTTTCGCACAGCTAAAGTATCCACGGAGAAGGAGTGCAGAAAGCTAATATTTTTTTACACAATGTAAGTTATTGCTAATGGTAAGCGGCGATGCATTTGTAAATGAAATAACGCATAAAAAATATATAACAATACATTGTCAACGCATTAAATTACAAAATAAAAACATTACACACAAACACGCATTTCACTCACTGACACATTTTCACATTTATTGATTCATTCACGTTTGGGAATTTTACTACTGCCAATAACAATTTAATTTTACAATAAATTAAGGTGGAATTCCAACAACAAATCTTCCATAAAGTCATTGCGTGGAAAAGCAACAAACATCCATTCATTCTCACAATTATAATATTACCAGGATAAAATATTCCACGTAACATTGTACCCATTTCCTTACCCCGAGATTTAAGTCAGTCGTCAGCCTGTGGTTTCTTTGCTTAACTCTAAACTTATCTTACAGTTACGCCCAACTTGAATACCTCCCTGCAGGTGACTTGGCTAGATCTTTACCGTATAAGATTTTCGGCGAATTTATCCCGAGGATTTCAACTTGGAGAATTCTTAATGCCTCCTTCATTTATGGTTAGATTCTTAATACAATTTGGTACTGTATGCTATTGTTTGTGAAGTTATTTGTATAGAAGTTAATGTGAAGACTTGTATGGAAATGTTACGTCTTGTGGTATACAAGAAATGTTTGGTAATAATGTGGACACATATAAATATACATCGAAGAACGTTCTGCAAAAGTAGACTGGAATTCCTATATATATAGGTGAAAGTTTGTGACGATGGATGGATATTTGTTACTCCTTCACGGAAAGAGTACTGGACAAAAATGAATGAAATTTTGTACAGAGATACATTATAGACTGGAATAACACAGGCTAATGTTTATCTAGGTACCTACCACGCAGACAAAGCCGCGGGTAGAGACAAGTAGTATACCTATATCAACGCATGTATTCTAAAATACTAGTAAGTAGTTTTAATATGATATAGCGTGCATAACACCAACAAATCGTCTGCAGCCTCATTAAATAATACGAGTACAAGCACCTTTTAAACGGGCAATTTAATGTCTTACAGCAACTTTGAAGGAATTTATAAATTAAATATGTTAGCTAAAACTCATAATACTCAAAAAAAGACTATAATATTGTCATATTATGCTACAATAAAATCAATTATAAAAAAGTAATATCAAATAAAACATCAATAAACTATAGTATAAGTCAACTGTCTTTTTGTATCGATTCAATATTAGACTATCGATACAACATCGATTTCATGCTACTCTAGTATTATTTCATCTGCTAATTTATTCTATTCATTGCAGCATGTGAAAGTCTGTGAAAATTGATGGATGTGTTTATCTCCTTCACGTAAATATCACTTAACGGATTTTAATGAAATTTGCTACATCGATAAAAAATATTCCAGTTAAGCTTCTTCTTATCAACACCCACGCTGACTAAGCACACTGTTGTAGTAAACTAAGTCATAATAACACCGAATATATTTGTATTTTTTAAAAGGAAATTAGTATATTATAAACAAACGTAATATCAGATAAAACACCGTGTAAGTCAACAATCTTTTTGTATCGATTCAATATAAGACTCGATTCAACAACCCACGTTCGATTCGATGCTACTCCAGTATTATTTCATCTGGTATTTTATTATGTTCATCGCAGTAGGTACAGTTTGCAGAGTTCGTAGTCACGACTGGTTGAATTAAATTGGTTTAGATGTCCTTATTTTTGTATATCCTTACAGGTTTATGTTAGAGAAATTAATTTTAAATGATCACGTTTTGATTCTGTTGCGGAATGTTAGTTTTTAATACTTATCGTTCTGGAAGCTACTGTCTATATTTATTTGTATTGTATTTAGTTGTATTTTATATTAAATGAGATTTACACATTTTACTCCATACCTATTCAAAATTGCTTATCATTCCAATTACAAATAATAAATTTAATGAACTTTTTATAATACATATAGAACTATATATGTATATACAAACATATGTATATGAACAACAATATCTAGAGGTCTATATTCGTAAGAAAAGTGGGTAGAAACGATGTCTTTAAAGGTAAATAAGTCTATATTTACATATATACCTAATACATATATATATATATATAACTTATTAATTAATAATTAATTTTGGTAAATCCGTAATTTACCAAAATGTATTCGTCGAAAATCATGTACGTAAACGACAATTGTATTAACATTTAAAAAAAATCGTTTTAAAACAAAAGATGGTGCTTCGTTTTTTGCTACCACTGCTTTTCTGATAGCTCAGTAATAACATGAAATCAACTAAAATTATCGGTTCTACTATGATTCGCCTTTATGTAAGTACATACGCTAAATCGCAAATTGGCGGTTTTCTGATAGAACACTTTAGTACTCTGCCATCACAGCAGGCTATCTTCGCTTCACGAAGGCTGTTAAACGGTGTTGAAGTTTAAAAGATCTTATATGATTTTTAACTCGAATCTTCGTGGACTATGTACATTGTGCTGAGTTACGGGTACTTACGATATATGTTATCAACATATAACCTATCATATAAGATCTTTTAAATTATGCTGTGTTAAAATATGTTGTTAATATATATCGTGAGTACCCGTAACACAGCATAATGGCGTTAACATATATCGTGAGTACCCGTAATACTGTATAAATAGGTTATAAGAAGTATAGATTTGTTAAAAAAGTATTGAGAATAAAAATACTTTCATGAAATATATGATTCGAGTTTGATTTTGATACATATTTTCATATAAATAATGATTACGTTATACATATAAGTATGAACAAAGCCTTTTAATTTTTATACCCGGCTTTGTAGCATAATTTTGTACCTATGTATGTTTAAAATAATTCCCAACTCGGCTGACTTCGTACCGCCTCCGAATTAGTAAATACATAAATCAATTAATAAATACGTACAATATATTTCACTGTCTTTACTTTAAAAGAAAGTGAAGAAAGTTTGAGCTAAAACAAAAAATCAACAAGTAAAAAATCATGAAAATCAGTTCAGCAGATCTTAAATTATTGTTCGTGCTCTGTCATAATTGTACTACATGTGTATAATATACTTATAAAATAATATAAATATATAATACGGTACATAATAAAATATCAATTAACAAGTATTATTTAATGTCACGTGTATTCCGTATAAAGTGTACAAAATCTCTCCGTATGCAGAAATAGCTATCTAAATTTGAAGTTGCCTGTTAACCTCAGTTGACCTCAGTCTCCAGTGAGCTACGACCTTTCCTAATGAGGTTGCGTGGGTCAAAGATCGTGATGCAAGACCACAAAAGCCTTAATCGTGACATCCGTACAACAAAATAATAAAATTGGTCAAGTGTGAGAAGCCTACGATCAAGACGCATTATCGTATAATTTAAATAAAAAAAATTGTTAGGACTGTTCATTTTTTTTACCTTTTTTATATTTTTTTATGACAACGGAATTGTAAAATGATAGTGTAAATTTTGTGACAATTTTAGTATTATCTAAGTCCAAAAGCAAGGTTAGAAAAGACATTTTTTTGTATAGTTTAAAAAATAAAGTCTCGTACAGGCGGACGGAAGGACGGGCAAATAAGGTTTTAAAAATAGAGTTTATATAAAATAAAAATAAGTAGCATAAAGAATATTGTAAACCAGTAAAAAATTATAAGTAAACTTGTAAATCATTAAATATGAAGAAGCAAGTTAGTGTTATCTCCTGAAAACAGCACTTATCTGTTCGATTTATTACATCAATAAATTTAAGATTACTATAAAGTAGGATGTTTTGGCTACAAATGTCAAAATATAAATCAATTCCTTTATACTCTCGTAGTCAGTGAGGCGCTATAATTTTTACACCTTCAGAACAATACAACGATTTATCAAAAGGTCCGTGAAATCGGAAAAATATTTTTTAAATGAAACTACCGCCCATACAGTTTTTATAGAACGGATTTCTGTTTCGTCATTTTCGTATCTATTGTTATGAGATAGCATGATTCGCTTTGCTATTTTAAGACAAGACGTGGACTAATCCGAATACAGAACTCCGCGCCATAACTCAGACTTTGACAGCTACAAGTTTCGAGCAATATGGCCGCCGCGCCAGTCAATGAGACAAGAGTCGCAGGGAGCGTTCCATTTTTAAAATTTTAACTTGGAACATTAATCATGGCTGATTTGTTAGGGAAGGTGTGACACATTTTATGTTCTATTTTCGAAATCTCGTGTTTTTCAAAATGGAATCTGTTAGTCGTAACAGCTGCGTCTTGTTAGCATGATTTCAGCGGTTTGCTTTGTGTTTAGATTATTTGCGTCAATAGTCATGACCGTTACTACAGTATTGGAGTACGTAACAATCGCACGCCCCAGCATTACAATATTCTGTTATTATCATGTGTTACTGAATGGATCAAATTATACACTGCATTATATTTTAAATTTGATATCTCTATTACATTATTTATAGCATCATTTTGGATTGAATGCAGGCGGCATTCGTCATATAGGCGTGGATATTGCATTCCATACGACGTCACTAACTCGATTATTGAATATAGGTTCGGGAGGGCATCGAAATTGATTTTTAAATATCTTTAAAGGGCATCCCTTTCACATAGAAATATGCTGAGGCTTCGCATGTCACATACGTCAGGGTTCCGCCTAATCCCGGAGGGACGACCAATTTTTATTGCAGCGGGCCCTGATATATGTGCTTATATTGAACCAATATAGTTAGAACCCATTTATGTTAAGGGGTTTAAGTAGCAAATCTTTTAAAGATACACATAAAGTAATTTAGGACCAAGAAAATAAAATATAGTTCACAATTACAATTTCAGTAATAATATATTGCCCTATAGATGAGTTACGTAATTTAATGTTCAATATGTAATATTAACGCGTTGTCTCCACAGACTATCGCAAATACATATATTGAGAACCATATTGTTCGGCCTATAAAAAGAATATTAAGTGAGTTCAGATCAAAAAAGCTAACTGCCAGTATTTCAATGATTATTTCGAAATTTAAAACAATACAATAGGCGAGCAAAATTATATAAGAATTCGTCATGATTGTATATAAAACCAAAAACTATTTATGCACTTGACAAATATAAAAAAAAAATTTGTTCTAGCGTTTCTTAAATTTCGATTTCTCTGGGGCATGAAAACTGTTCCACGCGGACATAGTCGCGCTAAAAATTATTACATAAATGAGTATATAATTGAGGTAGTTAAGGATTTAAAATCCGTCCATTTAAATCTTGTCTACATAATATTACAATATTATGTATTAAGGAATAAATAAAAATTACATCGACATCACTAAAGGGTAAGTTAATAATTTAAAACAGGTTTTCATTTCGACACGACTACCAAAATGTCGGATACAACCATTTAGCAATTTGCATTTACAATACACTTGGAATTAATTCCAAAAACCTTAAGAAATCGGGTTGAAGATGCCATTTTGGCTTGCAAAAATTATAATTTTCTTGGTAAACGCCTACAAAAGTACCTTCGCAATTTTCGTGGCATGCCAATAATTCTTCGCAATTACTTTAATAGCCATCAACTTATTTTAATATGCGGTGTATCTTCATAGGCCGATTTGGCAAGGCTGGCAACGGACATACCGAGGGAATTCTTGTATAGTACTCGTACCTTCATTTTCTCCTATACGAAGCATTCCATTAAAACAACTACTCGTCACTTATACATATATGTGCATAATTATATAATCTATTTTTAATATAAGGATTAACATACATTTATCATAGTTATCCTTATTAAAAAGAAGTTGGTGAAAAATTATAAATATTCAATGAAATAATAGATTTTTTATGGACATTCTGTCTTTTAATGAATATAAATGAAAAAATATGTGTAATAATGTTTATATATAAACAAACATGAAAAACTGGTACGAAGTTACCGATTCTTTTCTGAAAAATTCCTTCTAAAAGATCTGAGATGTTATTTACAGCTAGGAACAAAAAAATAATGAGAATGTAAAGATACAATGAATATAACAATACCACTAACATATATCCAATACATTTATAGATACGTAACATATGTTTCAATAACTATAAACTATTATAAAAACATCAGCGAATGACATTTTTTTCATACCATCACTTAACAGCCAATCCTGCTTAAACTGCCGTTATGAGGTCGGCAGACTTGGGGAGATAAGACAAAAACTTGCAGAGTTCTCCGAGAGGTACGAACCATCGTGCTTCATTTCCAATCTTTGAGTCAATTAAGCTTTGCCAATTTAAGAGTGTACCGAGTACCGCTCTTGCATTATTCATATTGTGTTTTTGAGATAACAAGCAGTTTCTTAAGTCGATACACATCTAGTGGACTGGAAAGCAGAAGACGCTTATGGCCGTGCATAGATGGTATTGAAATCTGATAGACATTCATACAATAATTGTCTATAATAGTGGAATATGTAACGATGTTTTTCGATAATTCTATAAGACTTTGGAAACCTGGTACAATTTGTTGCAGTATAAAGAAAAATATTTAAAGTAAAAAAAACCTTAAGAGATTTTCAATTATAATTATTGCTATGATCTTAATTTTTTTCCGATTATTTGTGTCTTTTTCATCGTTAAGTTTATAATTTCATACCCTGACCTGATAATAAATCATTTACAAGCAGTTTATATAAATAATAAATAGACGAAACGCTCGCGTGTTAACAACTTAGAACGTGTAGGTACGTCGCTGGGAGCGGCCATTATAAATGGACCGTGTTTATATACCTTATAATCGAGTTGATTCCGAGGACCACCCAAGTCGTAGGTACCTGTATACACGTGTATAGCACATGTGGAATCCCATACAGCCGGTATGTAGGATACATAGCCGGTGTCCAGAAGCGTCCGCAGCTCGGCTTGTGTTAATCGTTAAGCGAAGTTAAGCAGTGGGAAGCGAATAGAACGAAATTTTCTTAAGCGTTTCCGTGTTTCGAAGAGCACGCTAATTTTGTTCGTCTGTTGTTAAATGCCAGCACCTTCTAATTTTTTTTGAATTTTTGGTTGGCCATTAACCCTTCACTAGGCTAAAAAAACGTAGTGTAATAAGCTCTATGACTCCTTAGATTTCAGGAGAGATCCTTGGTCAGTGAGCCATTAATGGGTTAAAGCCAACCGATATACAAAGACTACATAAGTAAGAAAAACTGTACCTTCCTCATGGTAGATAATTTCGCAATTTTCGATTCGCGTTACCAATTTGACTTATTCTGGTTGGTCAAAAATATGTAATAACGTTCCGTGTCCCGAAGTCGCGGCTGCGGCCCCACTTCGATTTTAAAAACTTGTTTCAATCCTGATCGGAAATAAGATGATAATATGTCTCGCACCGAAATTAAGTTTTAACGCGGGAAATAAACGGATGCGTTGAACAATTTTTGTAATACGTTTTGCGTGAAACGGAACGACATGCGGCACCCATATCTGTAATTTTTTAGTATTCTGTGGAAAATATATGAGCTCAATTTTCAAAGGAATACCTCAAATTTTTTACTGCAGAATTTTTAGTTATGTCGTTAAACGCACTAATTACTTGATTTTGCATAAAATTGTATATGAAATATGAAGGCATTACTTTTTTTATATTTTTTTCATGAAAGTAAAAGCTTAGGTATTGGGAAGATAACATTTCATATTTTTTCAAGGTTAACAAGCCATGTCGAACAAAAGCGGCCACTTAAAAATTAAACCGTTGTTTTTGTCAGTAAAATCTTGAAAATCCCGCAAGCTTAACCACTCCCCTTGTCCTCAAATTCCCACATGTTTCCTGAAGGGCAAAAAACAATCGGAAGCCACCGATTCCGAAACACAACAGTTGTAAATCACTAGGCAAAAGTTTTACGAATTAGGAACAATTAAAACATTGAGCAAAACAACAGTTGTTGCAAATGTCCCCCGCAATTGCGGGACCATTGAGAATTACGGACGGCTTACAGCCTATAGATCTTAGTCCAAAATTCTTTACGACTAATATAACTTGCGCAATCCTTTTGTCGAGGGCAGGGGAAGTTGGACAAGTTTCTTTTGTTTGCGACACGTGTTTCAAAACGGGTTGGGCCTGACACTTGTTCGAGAGAATCTTGGGAACGGCTCGATTTCCGTGCCTGGTCTTTTTACTTTTGAAGCTGAATATTTCACGACCATACTTGAAGTTCACACGTAGTTATTTGCGGTATTTGAGATTTCAGAGATTTCGTTCCTTTTGTGTTCTTTGAATAATGTAGACGTTTTTATCTGGCACTCCAAAGCATGCACTACCCAAACGTAATGACTTATTTACTTCGGGGAGTATATATTGCGAGTAGCTGCAATCATTTCTCGAGCAAGTCTCGCAAACCAGCCCCGTAACAGATGTACCCGGAATAGATTGTTCAGATGACGTAAATTTGCGAGCCCCGGAAACATTCAGCGTCATTATATACCTATTAGGAAGAATCTTGTACCATCTACACGTCTTTTTTGCCTGCAGACCACGCCTTCCATCCTAATGAAGTCATTTTGTGTCATTTTTATTGCTTTTATGGCGTACTCTGGATTTGAAGTTGAATTTACGAGGTGCGAATCGACACTCAAAATAGGTAGTCTTAATTGGGCACACATGTTTTTGGTTTTGTGCAAGTTCTTTCTGGGATTACATTACGACTTATACCGAGGTAAAAGAGTTGAAATTTGCTTGGTTTTAGTGCTATTTTGATTTGTATCTTACTATGTAATGAAGTATCCTCCACATTTTAATGTCTACCGTTACATTAAGGGCTCGTAATCTCGAATAACTGTATCCCGGACTCGTGACTTCAGAGCAATTGAATGTATGTATCGATCGGACGACTTTTTAATTAATTACTTTGCATTTGGATAAAGTTCTGTTAAATTTTCATTACAAGGACAAACGTTAAATGAATTTTATTAATCGTTGTTTCGAAAACTGCTTTAATTCTACGATGCAATAAGAATGTTTAGACTTATGTGTGCCAAGAGGCAACTAAATATCCGTCTGTTAAATTTTTTAACATTGAGACCATTTAAAATTATCATTCTTGATCTACTGTTAATCAATTTAGGTTTATAAATATTCCCTTAACATGTCATACAATTTTTTAAAGGTCTTTCGAAGAATTTGTATCGTCATTTTCTGTAGCTCCTATACTTAATAAATTATAAACGTTATTAATTAGAAACGGTACGTCGATTCCGTTCCCCTAGAGTCGTTCCAGACAATCAACATTAATATAATTTGGATGTAATCTTACTAACGTGCAATACATAAAAGAAAGGTTGTATTTACGTGGTCCCTCGGAGGCTTTTACGGCTTAGGTAATTAGCGTCACTCAATTAACCACTACTCTGGCTTAAGAATTTTTGTTAATTATTAAAAAGGTTGCACTTAAGTCCGGCGTACGGTCCTAATTTAGGGATAAGGGTATGAGAGAATGATCGTACAATTTAGTAATCCTTCTTCTGGCGAAATAGCTACTTGGTTCAAGCCAGTTTCTTCTACACCAACTTGGTTTATTGTTGGAACTTGATCTTATATTGGAGTAACACATTGTCTAACATTTATTTGGGCATTATCATTATTATTTTTATTAGGTAAGTTAAATATTTAAATAATAAAGCATTCTTGAAACATGTTATGCTAGTAGCGTACTTAAAATTGTTCTGAAACGTAGATGAAATTTTATAAACTTTATAATCCTATTCTTTTTCATTTTTTAAAGATAGACATGAAAGAATATTTACGAAACGTTTTATTATTCGTCATAAATCTGTGTTAGAAAAATACAAACCATGATATATACGAGTACATGGTAACCCGATAAATCGATTTTAATTATAATCATTATTATAGTATCGATAATTGTATAACACGTTTAAAATATTGTATAAAATGTAACTGGAAGTTAACCCCACTTCTCACACACATAATCGATTTTCATTATTACAGTATCGATATTCATTATTATAGTATCGATAATTGTATAACACGTATAAAACATTGTATACAATTTAACTGCAATTTAACCCCACTTGTCACACACATAATCGATAAATCGATTTTCATTATTATATTATCGATATTCATTATTATAGTATCGATAATTGTATACCACGTATTAAACATTGTATACAATTTAACTGAAAATTAACCCCACTTACTTCTCACACACAGTATCGTCTTTTAAGAAAATAAAAGATATCTAAACAAGAGTATTCTGGCCTGAAGTACTTCAACTACTTGAGATAATTGAACCATTAAATTGGTTTGTGACCCTTTCACACAGGGAGCTCTGGTTTCGTTCTAAGTCCTTTATTTTTGTATCGACTCGATCCCAATGCAGGCAATGTGTTGTATAAGTGCTCGTCTCAAACTCTTCTCTTTTGACACATAATACACTTTGCTTTAGACAATGTGTTTATTATATTATACTAGCCGTACGCAGCGCGCGTATGCTACGCACTAACTCATCAACCCTGCGTCCGATCGATACAATTTTGGTACCAAAACCTTTCCCAGAAAATTCTGAACAAATTTGCTAAAGACACGAGAGCTCTATCTCCTACTATTTCTCTCCTACTCCTTCTCCTTGTCTCCTACTATAGTTTATATAGGACAAACGAACTCACAAACAACCGTTCATTTTTTATATATAGTTAGATTGAAAAGCTTAAGGAAAATAACGAAATTAACAAAACCATTTAGGTACATGACGCTTCCAATCTCATAATAATAATATCTCAATAGACAATACCTGTCCATCTACGGCTAACATAAACCTATGGGTGTATCGAGAGGGTGGCATAAGACAGTAACCCAGGCCCCTGAAATCCTGGTTATGTTAGTTAACGAAAAACTATATATTTTACATTGTTTTACGGTTTAAATTCAGGAAAAATCTAGCTTTTCCCTATTTAGTCATCTGTGTTTTAGGAGCAGTTTAGACTTACACTAAGATTATGTAGGAGGGTAGGATGGAAAAAAAATTGGAGTTCATTTTAAATAAAACTTTTACATTTTTCTATTATAAATTAACACCAAAAATAAAAAGAAAATACTACCGGGGGTACTGGCATAAAACATTATTATTTAAGGATGAATGTTACACTGTTGTAAGTACAAAATTCACCAAATGCTACAATACCGCTGTTCCAACTGGTCGACTTTAATTTATACGTTTACATCAATTAAAACAAACCTTATCTGACTCTTCATTAATAATACAAAGGCTTATTATAAACAGTTTCTTGAAGATCTTAGTAGATTACCAGCACTGCATCCGAATTAAATTTCGGAGGCGGTATTTTAGGATCAGATTTGCAGTTACATTCAAACTAACGTCGAACAAAAGTGTTGCCAGTGACAGCTTAATGGTATAATTAAGAACATTTGATCTTTTTTGAAGATATCCTTAAATAATTTGGATGTATTTATTTTGTTTTCTATTTCTTTTATTTGATATGTAAAAGTTCTTCGATATATTCAATATTTTTCGACCAATGAATTGCTGACTTAAGCACGAATCCTGAACAAACAAAAAAAGTGGGGGCAATGTACACTTTCGGCCAATCGCAACACGGACGCATATCCAATACACAACGAAAATAGCTTGACCAACCAATCACATAAAGTGATGGCACGAGCGACATTAATCCGACAAATGAAAGCGACGAAAGACTTATATCGGATAGCATATAACACAGAAAACGACATAGATAATACGGAACGGAACAGAATAACTAAAATACCCTAGTTGGAATAGACGAAGTGAAGCAAAAGAATTCGGGTTTCATAAGCTGCAGAAAATAACAGATAAATGTTTTTTTTGGGTTAGAAATGTTATTTGTGACGAGTATTTCCGTTTTCCGTACCACAGACGACACAAAGAATTGTTTTCTAGCGGTACAAGTCTGTAAATGTTGCAGAGTATATTGATTTAGAACTAATGAATACACTTCATTAAAGCCTAATCTCTAAAATAAACCTTAATTTTGATCAATATTTCAACTTAAGAATTATGTTGTAAAGAGTTTCCTACACGGCAAGGTTCGATTGGTACATACCATCTTTATTTTGTGATCCGTTATGGTACAAGCGAGGTAATGTTCTCGTAAAAAATAAACCAGTATCGCAGCATGCGTTCCTGAAGGTACATTGCATGCACGCAAGAAGATACATAACCGAACTACGAGGAAGTTGGTATATAGCCGTAGGGTTGGCAGTTTTTTGTTTTTGCTAAAATATGGGTATTTTTTTATATTCGAAAGATATACTTTTAGATGTATGTAATTTGAATTGCTAAATATTTATCAATTTTCTTAATCATAAATAACGCAAGTTGAATTTGTTTTTTAAACCGTCTACGATTTTAGTTTCACGGGTACCGTAGGTTTTCAAGGTTACGGAAAATAATATCATCAAAACATACAAATAATTATTTCTATTTAGCTGGTAACAATTATAATGCTTACATACCCATAGCATGGCAAACAAAACGTAAAGCATGACCCGAGAATAAACACTGATCTGTCACTTATATAATATCGGCCAGAAATCGATGCCCCTCGCTTCGGAACCCTTGTTACCAACTAGACTCCAGGAGCCTTTAATGAATCAAGGAGATAAAAACACCAAAACGTGCAACCTGAACTCAAATCAACTTTTCAAACGAGTTCCGCTGATGTCCCAATACTTAATTTCGCCTCGTATTTTTATCGATGAGTTAATCACTCGCAATGTTGGAATTGCCAACCCTGTCGTGTGGCCGAATTTTCGCAACTCGCGGCCAATGCCTCTTATTCAGTTATCATTTCTCAGGATCGATTCCCGGTACCCAATTCAAAAATATTTAGCGTACGAAAGAGGTTCGATAATGATTAATCGTTGAATTTTTCGTACATACAACATCAGTAGTACAGTCACGTACCAATGGCATGATGAACACGACCCTATATTTCTCTACTCACAGCAATTTACATAAAATAATTTCATCGAGTCCCACGCTTGCCTACGTTTCTTAATCAACTTTGCAACCAATATTAATTCCTCTTGCGGCGTTTTAAAGGCGAACTGTAGCGCCGTACATCAATATTGACAACTGAACGAAATGAAGCCGTCCACGATGGCAATTGTACCGTCGTTTCAGCCAACTCGTACGACAACCTTCCCCATTCAACATTCAAACGCTTGGCAGAAGACTTATGGAAGTCACTTAAACTTTTTCTGGACCGTACATCATGTCACTCTTTATATATCACTGA
>DWJZ01003529.1:0-16879 GCA_018249125.1 Asbolis capucinus
TCACCATAGCACAAGCTAACGCTTAGTTTGGGATCAGATGGCCGTGTGTGAGTTGTCCAAAGATATTTATTTATTTAATTTCCTTTCAGGTTTTGATCTTATTGAGTGGCTTCAGGAACGGTTTTCACTAGACGAATTAGGAGGTAATAGTAAGTAAAAATATGTCTACTAATAAATAAAATAATAATGCTTAGTTTTATTGTCTTAGTAATTCACTTATTCTTAATTTATTTATTAGTTTTTGGCGGCAATGCTTAATGTGACAGTTCGATAATTATTAACAAAAAATCAGCGTATATTTCAATTTATTCAAGATTTATTATATAGCTTCATTAAAAGGTAGGACAATGTTGAAGCAGCTAGCACTACATGATATGGTTTTTTACTATTAACGTAATTGCATCTACTTTTAGAGGTGAAGTATAAGGTGATTTTGACTTTATTCCGCTTCCTATTATTTTGTATAAATATCGAATGTTGCACTGAAGTGCCCCCGCCAAGTCGTGCTTCCTCTTTCTTTAGGGCTTGACAGGCCGGTTGGTCTAGTGGTTAGTGATCATGACTGCTACACCGAAGGTCGTGAGTTCGATTCCTACCTAGGTCAATTTATTCTGTGATGAGCAGGAATGTTTGTTCTGTGTGCCGGGGTGTAAACATCTATATAAGTATGTATTTAATATATATGTATGTTTATCAGTTGTCTGATCACCATAGTACAAGCTAACGCTAAGTTTGGGTTCAGATGACCGTGTGTGAGTTGTTCAAAGATATTTACATATTATACTTACTTTAGCTGTCTTATATAATATACTCTCATATATAATATTAACTGCGTATCTCAAAGTATTAAAAGTCTAAATAATTTCTGTTCCAGATGAAGCATTACATTTAGCAAATCAACTCTGTGCATACGGTTACTTCTTTCCTGTGAACGACTCCAAAAATCTTGTGTTAAAGGATGATTCTTCTCTATATAGATTTCAAGTAAGGGTCAGATCATCTTTACCATAAATAATTTTAGTTAATTTGTCGTTCTAGTACGTAATTACTGATTGTCTAGCTGTATAATGTTAAATCGGTTAATCGAAAAGTGAAAAAAACTAAATAAACCAAGAAAAATCCATTTATGTTTATATCTGATCCAGTTATTGATGGAAAATAATCATTGTTTTTAATTTGTTGTAAAACGTTTATATTTAAAATATTATTAACGTTAAAATTAAGGTTTGTGTGGACACAAAACATATTAAAAAGACCATTACCGTTTCTAATTAGATAATCATTTTTATCATTAAAAAAAAACCGACTTCAAAAGCCTCCGACAAGTAATACAATGAAACTATCTTTGTCAACGTAGTCGCAAACAGTTCAATACGCATTATTAAAGACAATTCAAAAATTATCCATCTGATGTCGCTCAAAATTACATGCAGTTATCCGACAATTTTTTTGAAAAAAAATAAAAGAATTATAAAAATAGGACTACCCAATATGAATTTCATAACGAATATTAAGAAAATCAAGATAAATGCTAATAACTCATAAGCCAATCGTTAGATATATGTAGCTTAAAGTTAAATGGACATACGGTACAAGTATTACCTATAAAATAAAATAAAAAAATCATTAAAATCGGGACACCGAAAAAAAAGTTATGAGGTAAAATAATAAAAAGAAAATTTAAAAGTGAGAATAACTACAAAACTGCTCGTCAGATGTCAAAATAAAAGAGGACCACATGACCAGCACCAGCTTTCGATCAAAAAAAGAATTATGAAAATCAGTCCACTCAATAAAAAGTTCCGAGGTAACATATAAAAAAATACACAATTTGAGTACGTCCTCCTTTTTTCGTAAAAAGTGAGTAAAATGAGCTGATAAAGTCTTCTATCCTTTGAAATTTTCGTCAGTAGCTGCAATTGCTATCGTTAGATTGTAATCGTTAAATTATCATGAAATTTTTTAATTGAAAACTAGCGACACTTAGTCTTGTAATTTTCCCAAAATAAAATCAAAATCATTTATTTCATGTAGGTATTTTTCATATACTTATGAGCGTATTTTTTTTGGAATCTACCACCGTTACGTAAAAGGTGCCATAAAGAAGAGAAGATACGGCGAAAGAAGTTTAAAACAGCGTGGTAGAGTATCCTCTGGAGTACCTCTTTCTTCGTGCAGTGCTCTTAAAACACGGGTCGACAACCTTTTCTTATATGAGGGCTGCAAATGTTATAAGAATATTGAGCGAGGCATATTTTATGTGTAATCGTCAGGAGAAACACGAGACTCGTCAAGTTGGGTCATGTTCACGGGGTCTTTGTGGGCCGCACTGCAATTGTATATGGTCCGTGGGTTGCCAACACTTCTCTTAAAGCATTGCAGAAACTTTAGTCATTACCCCAAGTTGAAGCTATGGATAGGAATTTGATACAAAAATTCTTTCTTCTTCCAGAGTCCGTATTACTGGCCTTGGCAGGGGCCGCGAGTGGGCGGTAGCGGGTCAAGTGCGCCCTCTTTGGGGCCAGATAACGTGGAATACGCCATCTACCTCGTCAAACGCACTCTAAGAAACAAACAACGGCATGGCTTGGAAGACTATGAACAAGAAGCATTGGCAAATTTAAAGAAGACCTTGGCTGCGAAATGGGATTTTATTACTATGCAAGCAGAGGAACAGGTGAGTCCATACCCGATTGTGGCTCATGACAGTCATTTCTATACATTTTCAGGTCATTTCAATACTTTAAATACTCAATATAGCAAAACATCAGCGGATTCACCTCTATATAATTATGAGATGATTAGGATGTAGAATGGATGGATATCATACCATATCGATGTACAAAATAAGATTTTATTTTGTATAAAAAATAGATAGATAACTTCCTAAGCAGTGATGTCTTCCAGACAACCTTTAGATTAAGAGTAAGTAAGAATAAAGAAACTTAGATAACATTACACATTATACAAATCATATTTAGTTTTAATAATTCGTTTCTCCTAGCCTGATTCTATCAGTATTTGTCACAACCCTTTCTAATTCGGTCTGTCATTATGATATTCTTCTTTGGTAATACTAAACTGCACTTATTTTCATCTTAAGCTGACAGAAAAATTAATTCAGTTGATATATATAATGACATATAATAAGATAGATGTATTTTCGCGGGTCATGGTGTTTACTTGTAACCCATGCCTCCGCGAGGGAGATTTTCTCCATTTGAAACTAGACAATTCGTAAGCATATAAAAAGTAAGAAGTAAATATACCAGCATAAAGAGTTTCAGACCGTAATGATCTGTATTAGCTTCACGTTATGCTCAGGTACGGTTAGCGAAGGAGAGGAAGAAAGGAGACAAGATCGTCAGCGACAGTCAGGAGCGGGCGTACTGGAGAGTGGCGCGACCACCGCCCGGCGTGCCCAGCGCGCTGGACCACTGCCCCGTGCCCGTGCGAGCGAGACACCCGCGACCCAAACGACGAACCGTGCATCAGCTGGCCAGGGAGGTGAGGACTTAAAATTTCTCCACGTCATCTTAGGGCAGCAGCTTGCCCTGGAATCCGGTTAATGTATATATAGTATCAAAAAAGTATATATTTTATTATTACGCATAAATACCCCTGAATCCCTTGAAGCTGGATACGCTAATGGCCAGGCTGAGAGGACTGGTCTTTCCTCATACTAGAGGCCTAGAGAATACTCCATCACGCTACTCCAATCCGTATTAGTAGTACGCCCGTACACGTCATCAAATTCATCATATTCCAACAATTATATACCAAACGCGTGGCGTATATTCTAGTAGCTCCAAGCTAAAATTAAATAAGTCATTGTTTAGAAATTTCACCTTATAAGTTACGATATCTGCCCTTAAATAGAGGGACTAGGAAGCAGCGACAGCCTAGTGGTTTGAGCGTTGGTCTTTCAAATGAGAGGTACTTTTTTTATTAGAAACGTCTGCAGAGTTCCTGGTGGTGGTAAACATGTTGTGACAGGTGGTCGTCTCTGTATGTCAGTTCTGCTATCAGGAACTCAGCGGGCGCACCTGTAAAGTCTGCTGATATTTTTCAGCAATTTTCGTTTCTATGGTAAACACTATGTTACACATACTTCATAAATTTAACTCGGTTAGGCTAACAGTTCCAATTATTTTGCTTGTAGTAATTTTGCTTATAGTATTGGGTTTAAATCCTGTTGCGCGCACCTCTTATTTTCAGAGTTATGTGCATATCAGAATTTGATTATCACTTGCTATGGTGAACGAAAACATCGTGAGGAAACCTTCACTCCTGAGAGTTCTCCATAAAGTTCTCGAAGATGTGTGAAGTACCAATTCGCAATTGACCAGCGTGGTATTGGCTATGGTCTGTTCCCCTCACATTATGAGTGGAGACCCAAGCCCAATAGTGGGACAGTTATGGGTTACAATGATGAGAGGAACTAGAAAGTTATGTAGTCATTACGTAGAAACATTGCATTATAGTTAACCATTAACAATGTGCAGCACTATCACTTTGTCCATGAAAAAACTGACAAGACCTTCAATAAAACACCTGTGTAAAAATATTTCACATAACTTACAAAAGTTAATTTATGGCCCCATTGTACATGGATGACGGATTCAATATAATTATTAAATTTGTCATATAATATTGCTTGATTTTTTGTAAATATTTCTAAAAAAGAAAATGTTTGTACATAATTCCAGATCGAACATCTAAAAGCAAGTTTGGACCGTACGCGAGTGAAGACTTCGATTGCCCTAGACGCCCTCGTGGCGTACTCGGAGACCTTCTACGCGTACGACCACTTCTTCTCGCCGCCTCAACCATCAAACCCCTGGATCAGCGATGACACTCTCTTCTGGCAGATCAACAGCCCTATGTGAGTTCCTTAAAAACTTCTGTTACTTTTCATCTTATCTTCTTTAAGCTTCTCTTCATTTTATTCAAATAGATTCTGTTAATCTTTTCTTTTCAAAAACAATTGCCATTGTAACGTCGCCTGAAAGAATTCTTCTGCTGCTATTCCTGCTATTCTTCTTTATCAGGAAATGTTGTTACGTTTACCCCTTTTACTTTTTTATGTTCGTACTTTATCCTCGTTCTCTTTGTCTTAGAGGAACTTAAATTTTATGACTAAAAGTAGAACTCAGATTCTCATCTAATCTAAATACAGAATACCTCATTTACCTACTGGTTTGAACAAGGATGGGTTTGAACAGGATATGGGCATATATTTCAGTGGAGATTAGTGGAGGGATTTGTGCACTACCAGATGTCGTATATTTATATGCCGCCTCATAAACCTTAACAGCTTCCAACGGATAAAATCTTTACCTTTACGTACTTGTTTCTTATTTACCCCACAACATTCTGCCATATAGCTTCTAGAATTTTCAAATAAAATTACCTTTAGCTCTTAATATCTTCAGCGTGGAGACGCCGAGTGAAAAACGCGTTCAACGGTGGGCGCTGTCCATTGAAGAGCTGGTCTCCGACCCTACGGGTCTGCAAGAGTTCACCAGTTTCCTCCGCAAAGAATATTCGCATGAGAACATTCGGTTCTGGCTTGCGGTCATGGATCTCAGAAGAAGCAGTTCTAAGCAGATATCGAAGAAGCTTGAAGAAATTTATGAGTGAGTGTTAAAATTTAATTATTACATTCAGTTTGCAGAAGAGATTTTTACTGCCGGTAACCGTAATGACAATAACGGTGGCAATGACGAAGATAATGCCAATGACGACGACGATGACAATGACAACGACGAAGACAATGATGACGACGAAGACAATCACGACGACGATCACAATGATGACGACGAAGACAATGACGAGGACGATGACAATGACGACGACGATGACGGCGTCGACGATGATGACGACGTTGACAATAATAAATATAATGATTTATTTTTGTTTGTGATCATAAACATAATCTTCTGTTAACTCGGTTGCTCTTGTTTGTCGTAAAATAGAAGCATCGATCTAAATATTTTTTCAACAAACTTGCTGATGGAATGGGTTTTATTCCATTCTCTTAGGCCCTTAATCCCGTGCCATATGCACGCTTGCTTTTTCTTTTATATTACAACACTACCACTATAATAAAACTCAACCACTGTGATTCTGCGATCGGTATAGCGCCATCTGTAGACGCAAAAGTAACTAAAACCATTTTGTACTAATATCATATTGATTCACTCTAACTTTTTTGCCGTTTTGAAATTTATTTTTAATATCGACTTTAAGTGGGGAACCTCATAATTTTTCCTTACCAGTGTGTTGAGAACGTCGTGTGACAAGCGTATGCATTGATCACTACATAGCACAATCGGATCGTACTGTTCTAATTTTAAATTGTATTTCAGGGAGTTCCTAAAGCCGGGTGCGCCCTGCGAGATAAACATCGACGGCGCGACGGCCGAGCGCGTGACGGAAGGCATGCGCAGCGGCTCGCGGTACGCTCTCGACCACGCCGCGGACCACGTGTACGGTCTGCTGCTCAAGAAGGACTGCTACCCGCGGTTCATCCGCTCCGACCACTTCCAGCGGCTGTTGGCTGAGGGCAGGAGTGTGTCGCAGAAGAAGACTAAGTTAGTTTTAGTGTCACTAACTAAGGACTGTTGGAAGATGTAGTTGGTGGTAATGGCATCTATCTAAGACGTCACTGTTTTGTATTCCTTTTTCAGCAGTATAAACCATTATCTATTTTATTTGTTATGGTTTGCGAAATATTGAAGTTACCCACTACAAATACGCTTTATAATACAAAATCATAATTTCAGCAGTTCTTAATTACTGTCATCATGCTAGTGTGATGATCATTTAAAAACTCTTTTAATCGTGAAAACTTGTTAATTACTATACCCGTAATTTAAAATATACAAATAATTCCCACATAAACGTGTACATTGCGCAGGTTCTTCAACTTCGGGGGTCAGGTGAAGAAGAAGCCGGGTACGAGCGGCGTCGCGACCGTCGCGGGGAGCACGGGGACTGGGGGGGCGCTGGCACGGCGGCGCGGCTCCGATCGCTCGTTGTCCGGCTCCGCGCACGAGCTGGCTGTCTGTGCCGCGCAGCCGCCGCGCGCGCCCGACCCGCCGCCGCACTCGCACTCCCAGTCCAACCTCGCCGATATACCTTTCAGGTAATCATTACTCAATTCTTTAGGACTAACTTAGTAGGCCGAGACTTGTTCAGTGTATTATTACTAATATCTCTACCTAGCCACATCAAACGCAAAGATACCACCACCTGTGTTTTTGATATTCGCCATAAATACATGAATATGTCAAGGAACACCCTTGATAGTTTGAATAAATAATATAATAGTGTGTAAATATCAAAATTACAGCTTGAGCTGAAAGTGTTCTCAAAATAACAAAGCATTTTCGATACAATATTGTATCCCTGAATAATCTTCTATTTTTTACACAAGTATTAATTGTGATGTTTTTATAAGGGATCCTGCCGAAGATGACACGGCGGACGTCCTCCCATGGGAGTGCTCGTCCCGGGAAAGTGGCTATGGCGCGCGACGACGGCAGGACTCGGCGGCGGACTCGGGGAGCTCTTCGTCCGACGTGAGCTCGGCCGTCGTCGGCGAGCGGCGCCGCCTGCCCCAGCAGAGCACCCTCGACGGCGGCCTCCGCGGTGCTCCACCCCCGCTGCGCAGATTGTCCGCAGTGGAGCCGCGCCATCTCGCCCCCCTCGCCTCCCCGCCGCGCTCGCCCCGTGCTCCGCCGCCTCCCCCGGCAGCGCTCCATCCCGCCCCCACCCCCACTATCGGCGTCAGCTCCGCGCCCGACGATGAATCCGTCGACTCCATTGAGGACCGCCACTCGCTGCCGCAGTCCGAGGAACCGTCCTCCGTATTCGCGTCCGCGGACGTGACTCCCACCACCGAGGAACCGCGCATCGAGGTGCGGGTAACGCTCGAGCCGGCGGAGGAGCTTCCCGCGGCAGGAGAGTCTAGATCGACGTCCGAGGAGGGCACGCCGTCCCGGCGGGAGGCTTCCAGTGAGGCAGCGTGCGAAGACGCGACGGACTCGACGGGCAGCCCGGTATCGGTGCGCAAGTCGTCCGCGTCGGAGCCGCCGGCGGTGGCGCCGCTGGCCGTCGGCGAGGACGTCGGGGTCGACGACGACGTAGACAAAGTGCCTTCGGTGCCCCCGCAGCGAGTGTCGATAGACTCCAAGTCGGCGTCGGAGTCGGACGCTCTGCAGCGCCGGCCCGAGCCGCCGCCGGCGCCCGCCTCCGAATCCAATATTGTTAAGCGTGTCGCCGACGCCGGCGAGCGGAAGCAGCGGAACGACATTTGTCCTTGGGAGGACGAGTAAGTACTTCTGCATCCGAGGCGAGTTTTGTACACTTCTCGCCGAACTTTATGACCGCTCTATTCTACGCTCAGTAAGTTTAGTTATCGCAGGATCGGAGGAGGATGGGCAGTACTTTATGAGTATTGATACCGATGCATACTGTGACCAGCTTAGAGTGCTCATAAGTTTATCGAGCACTATACCTAGCTACATGTAGATTTTGTAAATGCCTCGCGTAGCTCGCACGTCCGACAAGCTTTCGGTAGATGAAAATAAATTTATATATTTCTGGTTTTAGTCCTTAAAATTAATTTAATCTCGCTCAATTTAATAATACCGAGATGAATTAACAATGTCTACCGAATGCTCTGTTAGTTTTAAAAACGTACGCTTACGTGTAGATTGTGAGTTAAGGTTAGTTAGACATGCAATTTCAAATATTTACGTTACAGATACTTTATATTTAGTTAAGTTATCACTAAGTAGTATTAGACATTCAAAAATGTATTACGTAGTTATGTATGCCTCTTTTTAAGACATTATATTTGCAATATGGTTTGCACGTAAAGTTGCTCGTACTGGTCTTTATTCGTTTTTGTTTTCGTTGTCTTTCTTCACTCACAAGTTTCAAATATCCAAATCCGTTTGTCTATCTTTTTAACTCTATTGTTTTATATTTCTCCTAATTTATTTTGTACTTAAAATGTTTAATAAATACACGCATTTATTGTAGATGTTGACTTTTATTCAGTGATATTTTTAATTACATCTTCATACTAATAATGATTATCATTTTATAAATCTGTTATTTATGTCTAATTTTTCAATTTTAATCATTACTCCGTAATTTCTCAAATGTCGGTATGAAATAATTATTATTACTGTAATATTTTAAAGAGCCAAATTAAAAACTATTTTCCTGTTTTTAGTACAACAAAAAAGAATTTGTCATTATTATAAAGGATATGATTTATCTAATAATGCTTTTTGTATTCCACCTACTCATAAATATAATTATGATAATGTTTTGAGAAAATAATTAATGATAATATAATTATTTAATTATCTATCTAAGCCCTTTCATTATCTTCGTTTTCTTATGATTCAGTTAACTTCGATGCCTGCAATGCATTTGATTTTTTTTTACAGTAGCCTTTAAAATAATAGAAGTATTGCCTGCATTTTGTACTTGTATCCGTCCTCGAGTATTAACGATCTATTTTGTTTTTTATTACATAGGCAATAAGCATGATTTTCGTCTACAGCACAGTATTACTAACTGCATCTCTTAGTTTTTAGGAAGTAGTTATCTTATTAGGGTTAAATAGATATAGAAAAGATTCCAAAAGTAATTTAAGGAAAAAATATTTTTAAATGATCGTATCGTTGTATTTGTATGTTAATGAATTAATATTATTAATGATCCCTAGTTAATCACATAATAGAAAGAATAGTTTATTATTGATTTAATGAATAATGCAATAATCAAGTAATTGATTTATATTGCGGTAATCAATCAATCAATAGAATTGCTAAAATAGTATTACAACGCATTCATTGTTTTAACACTACTCAAAGACTGGGTAAAGAATGCTTGTGATATACTTTAATGTGATTCAACCATTAATGGCTCAGTGCTGAGTACGAATCTCTGCTCATGTATGGGGAGGTATAAAGCATACCTTATACTTTACTAAACTAATCCAATGCGGATTGAAGTGTTAGTGACCAACTCTAGTGTCAAGGATCAAAAGATTTGCCATAACAGGATGCTATTTAATAATAACAATGTACTTAATGGTTAAATAAATTCTACATAAATAAATGTATACATATAAAATTGATTTCAAATTATACAATCTTGTAGAAAGTATCCGAAGCGTATACCTTAATCAGATGTTAGTTTGTAGCTACCAGCTTATTTAACAAGTCAGAGTACGCCATTTTGAATAAAATGCTGATTTAAATTAATAATGATTTTTAAATCTGTGTTCCATAACCATTGTTTTATTTTAAAGAAATTTTGTGAGTATTTTTGTAACTAAGTACATTTGCAACTAAATTTTGAAATAAATTCCGATGCATTTCCATTCGAGCCTCAACTTAATAATTGGGAATGAAAACGATAATAATTAAAACGAAAAATAAATAAGAATGAAATAAATAAGAGTTAACTAAATAAGAATGAAATAAATAAAATTTAAATAAATAAAATATAATTGTAAATTATTTTTTGTTTCTTTTCAGGAATTCCTGTGAGAGTGACGCTCCATTTGTTAAAACTTATGCAACGCTCGGATACTTATAATTTTGTAGGCAATTATATCAATAATTAATAATGTTCGTATGAACATTAAAATGATTTTTTAACTTAGACCCTGTGTTTCGATTATTGCAGAGTTAGGGCATTATTGTGTAATTATATGAATATTTTGAAGTAAATGATCGTTAATTATTAGAAAATTACTTGTTTTATTATATAACCGATGATGGGGAATAAAAATGAGGACCTGTTAAAAGTGTGTCAGGCTGTCAGGTCACAAGAAATGTAGGGCCATAGTCTTACTCGTTAACTTGCTGACCATGACGTTACAAGTGAGGCTAAAATATTCCTATTGAAAGTTTAACCTTGTAGTACATCTGACTACTATTTTTGAAGTTGATATATGAATAAGTAATATTTAACCAATAGCCTCAAGAAACTAATGTCAGCCAAGCAAACACGGAACTTATTTGAAAACTACATATTTAGACATGTTAAGATTACGCGCCGAGTATTGTCCAGATAAAAAAAGGCGCACACACCACAAGGTGATCTGAAATAACAAGATCTGACATTGTCATTAGTATTTAGACCTGTCGGTCTAGTGCAAGGTTGCTCAACCTTTTTGATAGTCGGGCCAAACTGAGGAATGATCAATTTATTGCGAGCCACTAGTAATAATATTAATTACTCTCAGAACTTTCGTAATAACAAAGTTATAAAAAGGCCGGTTGGTCTAGTGGTTAGCGAACCTGACTGCTAGACCGAAGGTCGTGGGTTCGATTCCCACCCAGGTCAAACTTTTCTGTGATGAGCACGAATGTTTGTTCTGTGTGTTTAGGTGTAAATATCTATATAAGTATGTATTTAAACATATATATGTATGTATGTTTATCAGTTGTCTGATCACCATAGTACAAGCTAACGCTTCGTTTGGGGTCAGATGATTGTGTGTGAGTTGTCCAAAGATATTTATTTATTTATATTTGCGCGGGCCATTTAACCCTTATATGAATGACAAATAAAACACCTTTATAAGAGTGAAGAGGTACTTTTATACAGTTTATACGTATTGTAAACAATCAAAGTCTGCTTTAACGTTATCCACATATTGAATGTTATTATTTTCTTTATGCTAAACAGTTGACGATCTGTGGCGCTTGATATCAGTCTCCGGGCCACATTATGGCCCGCGGGCCTGGGGTTGTGCAGCCTTGGTCTAGTGTTTAGTGAACCTAGCTAGATTCAGATTCAGCTAGATCACATCAAATAGAAACATGTTCATCATACTTCAGATCCTTGAATAAAACACGATTTTTAGTATTCATTAATTTTATATAGCATACATAATTTAAACATTTTTTTCAGGAACATATTCAAAACAGAATTATTTAGTTAATGAAATCAATAGTGTTTATTCACAAAAATAATTAAACGACAGGAAAATCGCAAAAAAATCTTAAATTTATAGCATCTATAAGTAATTAAAATTAAGCTATTCGTATTACTTAAGATTTTAATGTTATTTGACAATGTGGTAATTTAATACTGCATTTTCTATGATAAATTTACCTAAATTAAATTCCAAAATGTTATAAGTATGTACTAGGATATATCTCTATCAATTCACTTTTTATACCAAGTAACCGTTAAAAATGGTGCTGTCAGTCTGTAGAATCTTACATTACCCCTGATGAACATAGGCTATAAAATATTTAAAAAAACGTTAAGGTTCCGGATTAAAACTCCGATTATGTAACCCAACATGTGAAAACCTTTATATCGTACGCTGCGGAAACCATTCACAATAAAGCAAAGTGATGTACTACAGTTTTATAGAGGACATTAATATCTATAAATAAGTCCGCGATACCATATTTAGCTGTTACTGTTATGTCACAAAATTTATTTACGGTAACTGGTTTCTAGTAAAGTAATAGGCCTTTTTTTAAGATTTTTGAACATTGTAATGCACCATAAACATTTTTTTTACTATTATAAATTAATGCTTGACAGTGGCATCGTGATTCCGCCTGATGGTAAGCGTCAAGTCGTAAACAAATGCGTTGCTTGCATATTTTTGATACCCCCTTCGCATCTGTCACGAACGTAAAGTGTAAAACGTGATTGTCAGTTCACCTCCCATTGCGTTATTAAGCGAACACAGTAATACTAGATAAAATACTCGGAACTCCTCATAATAATACTACGGTAACTTAGATGTTAGGTCTATTACGTAAGTTGCAAATGGAAAAAGATTACGAAAATTTGGCGATAATTGCTCGTAGATCGCAATGGCGCATCTTTGTAGGTTGGCGCTAGATTCATGGCAAAAAGTGCAAAATATTAATCAGCGAGCGTAGAGCAACCGATCGCGTGCTGCCTGCTCGCTGTTAGCAAATTTTAGCTTAGAGTGACCGATTTATGCGGATAAAACACTTAACCGAGACTATAATACCTATATATAATGTCATTACATAATAAATTTGTTATTCGATTACTTCGCGGCACTGCCCATCTTCCCCCCTCTTGTAACCTGGAGGACAATTTGCAGGTGTTACGATCATGCTCCTCATCTCAATCGTTGATTCTGCAATGATCTCCTCGCCACTTTTTTTCTCTGTATTTTTTTGTTCCTCCAACGCTTTTTCCTTTAAATACTCCGCTTCGTCAGGGAACACCATACGATTTTCGTCAGCCATTTTTTCTGCAAATAAAGTTTTTTTTTATATATATCTAAGCAAACCTGTTAGATTACAAAAAGTTGTCCAACAAATTCAATCAAATCACTTGATCGTTCTTTTTAATATTTGTGAAACTTCATATAATATATTATAATTTAGTATTTTTAAAGTATACTAATGTATCGTCAAAAACGTATAATATATAGTCCAAAAGGCATTTAAAGCATTTGGTTTTATATTACGTGTATCTTCTAGCTTCAAAACTATTAAAACGCTAAAAATGTTTATTGCATCTTCGTCCGCAGCCACCTCGAGTACGTATCTCAGGTATGGAATCCCAACTATGAACAATACACCAACCGTATCGAAAATATTCAGAAGCGATTCTTTAACCTCTTACAATTTAGATAGTCACTGATAAAACCCACGCAGATCGATGTCGTAGACACCACTTATTTTCTCTTTCAGAGCTCAGAACAATATCTGATTTAACATTATTATTTATGATTGCTAATTACAAAACAGATTGTCCGGAACTATTAAATCTCATTCAACTTCGTGTACCCAGATCTAATGGAGTACCTGCTCCCCTACATGTTACTCCCGCTAAGACTGCGTACAGGCATAATTCGTTTCATTTAAAAGCAAGCAAGTCTCTAACATCACCGTACAAAATACTGATATCGACCTCTTTAGTGGAGTTAAGACGTAAGTTAACCCTAAACTTTGTTCTTCAATATAAATGCACAATTTCTTTTCTTTTCATTCTTCGTCTGATTCTTAATTGTTTTAATTCGACCTATCTATGAAAACTTTTAATTGGCTTTCCTGGTTTGCTTACAATTTAACATAGTATCATTATATAGCTGTAAATTTTCTTCTAAGAAATCAAATAAATAATGATATGAACTAGTAGAATGACGGTAGTAATTAGATATTTTATTACGGTGTTTCTGTCTTATATACCAAGCAAGAGAATCGGTATCTCTGTAAGTGATAAATATGTATATTTATTTTCCTTGCCTTAATATAACAGGTATAGATAGAGTGCAGTGAGATAACATACTATGTTGTGTGATATTTGTAGTATAATCACAAATGTTAGGCTAAATTATCAATTTGATAGTATTCAAGTTATTTAGAACAAGTTATACATTCAGGGCTTGGGGTTTTAACCCTTTGGCATCCACTACTAAGCACGGGTTACTTCTCGCATCCAAGGAGGTCTAAAATAGGGGTCGGTGCGGCCCGCGAACCACATGTAGCCTGTATGCCATTACGGCGTGGCTCACACAGTAACCATTTACACGACGCAACTTGTCGTTTCTTTATTGATCCTCCCGATGACGACACATGAAACCTGCCCGCATCAATATCCTCATAACATTGCCGTTGCCAAACCGTGGTCTAGAGCATCTACTGGATCCCCCACACTGCTCCAAAACTTATTAATAACCAACTGCTGCTGCTGATTAATAGCTATCTGTGCATGTTTTTAAGACGCACGTCTGTTTACGATGTGACTATAACAACCAGGATGGGACTTTATGTACCCGCCGAGGCACTCACGGAAGCACTCAAGAAGCCGCTAGCAGTCACAGCTATCGAACCATTCCTGTCGCTTGTCGTCACTCACAATAATCTTACTCGTAGGCAATAAGCGCTTCGAGTTGTACATTAATTAAATTATCTCCCTGTAACTTCAGGTGATATTAAAAAAAATATATTTATAACTAAAACATGAAAGCAGACCAGTCAAATAGAAATTTCAAAATCTGAATATATAATTAACTTTACCTTTTATTTTTTGTACAAAACACCGTTCAGCAACAACGAAACGCACTTGCACACCGCAACATATCAAATAAACTGACTAACTCTTGAGCTAGGCGGCTTTTATAACAGTATTAGATACCTACTAAAGTTAGTACTCATAATAAATGTAGACCGCTTATCAAATGTGTTGTAACAACGTCACTATGACTCACTCAGCCAATATTAATACACATCCAATACCTACATATAAATATTTTAGTTACTTCAAAATTTCGCGCGATTGATTTTCAAAGGGATAGTGTGAGCATTATTCTAAAACGGTGCAATACAGTAAGGATATTAAAATTAAAGTTTCGATTGTATGCGATCGAAAAAGTGAAGCAACAACGAGCGCGGTCGGTAGGAGGATAGGTGACCGCTAGTGGCAAAAAATTCATGAACGCTTCCGTGCTTCGGCGCGCACGCAAGGCCGTCGGTCGCGGCTGTTGTCTTTACATAATATTATATGCACATAACTTTGAAAAGTAGAGAATGCGCAGGCTTTGAACCCTAGACCTCCGTTCAAACCATCGGGCTATCACTGCTATTATAGGTACAGAGTTAATTGTAGGAAAACACCATATCCTGTTGTACTCAATATATTTGGTTATATTCATCGTCATAATACTCTTAAACTTAACTTCCTATTAACAAAACAAATACATTCAGTTTACTTGTTTTTGCCGCCATAACGTCCTCAATTTGACCGTCACCGAATACTTTTAAGATTGAAATGTCATCTGTCATCACAGACTATTTGCTCAATACAATATAAATTTATATCGATTCATAGAAGTTTATCCATCCCATGCCTCGTTAAACAGGATAATAGGTCACAAAAACTAAAATCTATAGTTAGTGCTGCTAATTTACCTACTTTATCTCCAGGTTCTACTCACTTCTTTCCTATGTAATCCATCACTTCTGGATCTAATTATTGTATCTGCATCGGATCACGTATCAAAGCACGAGAGTGCTGGAGATGATTTCTCATATCACCTCCTAAGGCTAAGACGAAGGTTCATTTTCAGTGAAATTTTGGTAGGGCGGATTTAATTAAGTCATTTGACAGGCCGATTGGTCTCTTTAGTGAACCTGACTGCTACACTGAAGCTGCTTCGATTCCCACCTAGGTCAGCAGATCTGATTACGATTCTTCGATGACCAGGACTGTGTGTCTGAGTGTCAATATCTATATAAGTATGTATTTAAATATATAAGTATGTTTATCAGTTGTCTGATCATCATAGTACAAGCTCACGCTTAGTTTGAGGTCAGATAGCATGCTCCTGTTCGTCCTGTTAAATTCCGACATAATGCCTGAGCCATGGCTCACCGATATGGTGCGTTCCGCCATTAACAAAAACAACACAGCCAAGGCCAAATATGTATAAAACCCATCCCATTGACGTCATACCTACATGTAGTTTAATTCGGCACGAACTTGTTGCAATATGACGCGTAGAGTACGGGTATAGTATTTCTCGGTAATAACAAAATGTCTGCACTTGTATACTAATATTATAAAGCTGAAGAGTCTGTATGTTTGTTTCTTTGAAGGCGCTATTCCCAGAAACTACTGGTTTAAATTGATAAATTATTTTTATGTCCATTTTCCGAGAAGGGTTAAAGGATACTTTTTATCCCGGGAAACGGAAAACCGGAATAAAGATTCCCACGGGGTCACACAGTTTAAAATTAGTGTAGCAATTATTTATAGTACATACAGAGGTTTTAAATTGTATACATTACAGATCGTTGGTCCCACACTAGGATTCCCTGTGTTGTGGATGACC
>DWJZ01003530.1:0-16879 GCA_018249125.1 Asbolis capucinus
TGCATACATTAAGCGCCGTAGCGCATATCTACCGTCCACTCTACAATTGCGTCTAGTCTAGCTAACCGTGTTACGTGGACGGCGATTCAATTAAAACTGAGCTTTGGGATGAGAACAATAAGGTTCAATATCCCGCAATAAGTGGGGATCCCTCATCCGTAGGGATAGTGCGCCGCGGGGAACGCTTCGCGGAATGCACGGTGATTAAGGCTGCTTTGTAACTGTAGGGACCACATATTTGATGCTATGATTTTAATTTAATATCTGCTTCGAGTTTTATTAATTGTTCAATGATTAAAATTTTAAAATTCCCTAGACGCCCGCGGGTTACAAATGGTAGGATTAATGAAAGATTAGGTGTGGAAATTGGCTCGGCTCTGAAAAAACGGGTCAATTGCGAAAAAACTTTATATCAATAAATTAAAATGACAAATTGTTGAAACTCATGTTTGTATGAAACGATAGCGTAATGAACTAATGAAATCGAACTATTTAGAAAAAATATTTTTTCAAATTATTCAAAGTTCGATCACATTTTTTATCTTTCAAATAAAGTTCAAGTTATTTAAATTGATAAAAACAGTATATTTGTCGAACACATACTTGGAAAAATTAATTTTAATTATTTATATGTTTGTAACACTCTTATGAATGCCTAATAAAACTAAATATTAAGACGAACGAGGTGAAAAAACGGTGAAAGAAATTCCTCATTGCGTTTTTTGACGAAATACTTTATCGTCTATTTTGAATATACATAATGTCGTAGAACATCAATAGTCCGTTTTTTTATCCATACAAAACTCGTTAACAATTTTTGTGTCAAAATAACAGTTAAAATTGTTATTTACAGTTTTGTCGTTATTTTTACGTAACTCGCGTATTGCAATAATAATATGTCGTTATAGCCCAAGATATAAAAATATTAAATTTGTTAAAATTACAGTTTTATAATCACTATAATAAACTATTTCTTTAACTATTGTCTATTAAAACTATTGTCAAATTGTCATGCACTGGTATGTTTACAGATGACAAGAACTATACCGTTCTCGATATCCCGTTGTCGTGTCGTTCAATATCGAGGCGCCCAGTACGTTGAAATATTTTTTCTTCGATAATTCTCGTAACTGACCATTCAAGTAACCTTATTGTTACCCAGACGGCCTCTCCATACCATATCATTAGTCTAATTAAATATAGATTGTTCTTTTTTGTTAGTATATCGCTGAAGGATATTTTAGTTAATGAGTTAATTAAGCGAGTTATTCTTGATATTTGTTCAAAAATGGAACTCTATTTTGCTAATGTGTGTATGTTAGTGTATGTTGTTGTATTTATGTAGTACTATTTGTACATCTTACCATACAGATCTATATCATTTTGGTACCAAATCCTTTTCCAGATAATTCTGAACAAAGTTGCTAAATGCACTATCTCCTATCATTTCAAAGTCTATAAAGGACAAACGAACAAACTCACCAACTAACAAACTATCATTTTTATATATATATGTAGATGGGAGCTCCGAAGCTCAAAAGGGTACTTGTCGCATAATTTCGTTTGATTTTGAGCGACATCTGCCGGTTAATTTTTGAGTTATCTTTAATAATGCGTATTTAACTGGTTGCGACTACGTTGATAATGTATTACATGTCATGTGCATTTAAAGTCGATTTTTTGAAAG
Organism: Asbolis capucinus; assembly: GCA_018249125.1. Lineage (NCBI taxonomy): Eukaryota > Metazoa > Arthropoda > Insecta > Lepidoptera > Hesperiidae > Asbolis > Asbolis capucinus. Next base: position 1,688 of record DWJZ01003530.1, read on the forward strand.
AATGAAATTTTTTGAATGAATGAAAACGATACATATGCCATCTTTTTTTTTACTTAATCGAACAAACCATACATCCATCTTCCTAAACTTACGTATTTATTATATTAGTAGAACTGCCTTCCTAACCTAAAAGTATTCAGAGGAATTAAAATCTAACAAAAAACTCCAATAAATACATATAACGAACTGACCTGTTTTGAATCTATAACCCTACAGTGTCGATAACCTTTGACCAGATTTCAGCTTTCACTGGCTGAGGAATTAAGTCAAGAGCGTTCCTTAGTCGAGGGTATCTCGCCCTGGAATCACTTTTCAAGGGGTTCAAGTATAATTAATTGGAAACACTGAAATATGGAACATTAATAATACCAGGATTTAATAGTATTTTAAAATAGAAATTGAAAACGAATAGATTGAAAATAATTATGAGAAGTTTGTTGTATATTTACGCGTTACTAGGCTTGCATAGGTTCTTAGTGATCAGCTAAGAAAAGCAACAACGGCCATTGTCGGATGGGTGACTAGTGGAAAAAAACTCTTGAGAGCTTCCGTGCCTTAGAAGGCACGTAAAGCAGTTGGTTGTTATCAACTGTAATGTTACTAGCTCAAAGGTATCCGAATTGTTTTGTGGAAATCCGGCCGGATGTGGTCAGACGTGGCAGTCGACACTGGTCGACCATGGTGGTCGTCCGTCCGGTCCTTTCTGTGGTTATTTCTATGTTCAAATTGTTGGTATGTAAATACGGAATTTTGTCACTTGGCAATATACACAGTTTGCTATTATTATTTTTGTCACTTGACAATTTTGTCACTTGACAATATATGTAGGTTGTTATTTTTATTTTTGTCACTTGACAATATACATTGTTATTATTATTTTTGTCACTTGACAATATATATTGTTATTATTATTTTTGTCACTTGACAATATAGATTGTTATTATTATTTTTGTCACTTGACAATATAGATTGTTATTATTAATTTTGTCACTGGACAATATACATTGTTATTATTATTTTTGTCACTTGACAATTTTGTAACGTGACAATATAGTTATTATTTTTGTTTGTCAAGTAATGAAACAGGACGCGTATTTTTACAAGCTTTTATTTAACTTGCTGTGTATTATTGTATTTGTATTTTTATTTGTTACGGGTCAAATCTTGCAAGCTTAATTAGACTTACTTCCTCTTACAAAATGTTGCATACTGTTTCAGTTCCGCTGACAATGAATTTCTATGACCTGGTATTACGTTCAGGATTGGCTCCAGACAAGGAAACTCATCAACGGTTAACAATACAGTTATGAAATCTTGTATATTTCTTTGTATTATGGAGATATAATTTAAACTTTTGTTTTAAAAAAAAACCTGTTTATAACCTCAGTACATGTTTTCCAACTAACACGAGTGAAACCACGTGAGAACTCGTTTATTAAATACATGATTGCTTTATTCTTTGTTATATAAAGCGTTGTAACAAACAGCAGAAGTGTAGGTAACATTAATTATTAATATTAACAAGTATCTTCCCGCCAATCCGAATTACAAATTCATTGCTTCTAGAATACTAATATGACTCTGTGTATAATCCGCCGCCATTTTACAATAGAAGCACGTTCGTTATCGACTGCACTTTCCGTTTTTATAGTATCTTCACATCATAACAATGAAATATAATAGATTCCACTAAACGTAGAGGAAGCCCAACAACGAGCGTGAGTTCCCGTGGGATAGAGGTGTTCCCGCGTAATGGGAAATATGAACTTGCAGGCATTTCAAGGGAACAATCGAAGAAAATTGATTATAATCTTATCGGAATACTCAATTTCTATACTAGGTTCCTTACAATGTAACTGTGTCATAGCATGGGCAACGAAAATAACACGCCTAACAGGAATCGAATACGGGTCATTTTGCAAGCAGTGTCCAACTACGAGCTACCACATAAGGAGCTTTATAATGTACTAGCTGTATCCGGCACGTATCAACTAGTATCTGTCAGATTGATATCCTTTTGGTACAAAAACCATTTTCGGAAAATTCTCAACAAAGTTGCAATAGACATCAGCGCTCTATCTACCATTTCAGAGTCTATAAAGGACAAACAAACAAACATTGATTTTTATATATAGGAGTGGGTAAGCTTCTGGAACGAAAATTTTACACAAAACTCTGTAGTGATAATACTTATCTTTCAGAAACTGATATTTAAGAAAAAAGTACTAAAAGTTCATCAAAATTTTAAGTAAACTTTTATGGGAAGAATGCCTCAGAATAGAAACCTTTTACAGAACAAAACCTTTAACAGAATGATGCCATAGAAAACTAAAAAAAAAATTGCTAAGGAAATAAAATATATTTATCGACATATCTACTGGTTTTTTGCATTTTATTTGCTTACGAAATTCTTTTTCTGTCTAAAAATCATTAAGTTTTTGTTAATTGTTTTAATCTAGGGTTATTTTCTAAAACGAGCGATTTCGAGTAATTTTGGGAAATATTAAAATAACAGTTAACTCTCTGTCTTTTGTTCTATTGAAACGGAATAATTGGTCATTGATTTAGTTAAAATGTTTTACACTAGATGGCGATGTCAGACTACAGGTACAAATTTGTTTACCAAGTGCTTATAGTATATGTATAAGTCATTAATAAATTTCAAATAACATTGACGACCACAAAAATAAGAAAATCATTAACGTACGTCAATTAAATGCGCATTATTAGGAATAACCTTAAAACAACTTGTTAAATATCACACAATTTAAATGTAACCACATGATTGTAGAGTGACGTTCATAAGTGTATTGAAAATATGTACATACATATGTATAAAATTCAATATTAAAATTGTATTTTTCGTGCAGTAATATACAAGATAAGAACAGTTTTAAAAAACGTCAACATCTCTATTGTGAAACTCTTTCTTTTGCAGTGAAAAAACTGCAATTAAAATAAAAAATCATGCGTCTTAAAGTGATCTCCTGACCTATGTAACTCGGACGAGCTATGTAAATTGGACGAGCTATGTAACTCGGACGAGCTATGTATGTAACTCGGACGAGCTATGTAACTCGGACAAGCTATGTAACTCGGTTTAGCCAATCCTGTCTTATCGAAGTTGAGCAATCGTGGATGGACAAATTGATAGGTGATTAATAGCGGAACAATCTCTTGATCCATGTCGGAGGTTTATGAATGGCACAAGATCTTTCAACACTTGGGCCCTTATTAACAAACTTCACTCAAACTGTGCAATACTGAGTGTCAATTTCAAACCGATAAAGCCTAAGACTACTTTGTGTTTAAACGTACTTTAATTGAATTGTTCCAAGTTCGTTATTCTGATTTCAAATTGATTAGTTTCTTCTTGGTGTCAATAGATGACACTACTTACTAGATGTCAGTGCTCAGTAGTGGGCCATAAATTTTAAGCTGGATATATGGAAAGACAGGTAGATATTGACATACATACGACAATTAGATATATTTACTAAAATCAACTTCATGTTCAAGTTAAAGCAAACCTTCCTATCAGAATGTCTACCCAGTTTCTGTGGTCAAAACACACCGCGGATGCAGTCGGCTATTGTTACTAGTTACAGTTCGAATTGACTAGTTTCCGATATTGAGGAAGTTCGTTCGGAAATGTATACCACTTCTGACATATTTCAGATACTTAAACATTAAGTTAATGATCAGAAATTAAACGTGATTTGACAGGCCGGTTGGTCTAGTGGTTAGTGAACAATAATACTGGACTGTGAAACTGACTACAACACCGTAGGTCGTGGGTTCGATTCCCACCCAGGTCAAACTTTTCTGTGATAAGCATAAATGTTTGTTCTGTGTGTCTGAGTGTGTAATAGAAATATCTATTTAATTATGTATTTAAAAGTTGTATGTTTATCAGTTGTCTGATCACCATAGCACAAGCTAACGCTTAGTTTGGGGTCAGATGGCCGTGTGTGAGTTGTGCAAAGATATTTATTTATTTATTTATAGATTTGTTATTCGTTTGCATATCCCTGTAACTAAACTCAACGCAAATTCAATCTGGAATTTTTATAATACAAACTTGTTAAGTTTACACCGAGGATAGTAGTATATCTTGGTGGTGAAACTGGTGGCAGAGGTGTTTCGAGTTTGATTTCGAGCAGCAAGCATTTATGTGACAGATGAATATTTGTTCTCGGGTCTTGGGTTTTGGTCACGTCTCATATAACATATTCTTATACCAAACAAAAATGGTCAAAGCCAGCAGGTAAGGAAGGTCAAAATAATACACCGAGATTGATCGATTGAAAAGGGTGCCATAATCAATCACAAGTATTAGTCATTATATCACGCGCAGTGTTTAATATGAGATTGATTAGTCTAATATTTTGCCAGTATCGGGTCGCACTATATCCGGAGTAAAGCCCTGAAACCAACTCAGTTATAAAGCAGGTAGATAAGAACAAACACCCTCAACAAAAACGTAATAGAATAATTTCATTTTCATTTCCAAACCAGATTCTATTCCATAAATATAGAATGAGGCACTTTCTAATTAGCGGCCAAACAACGTACGTTAGTAAGGGCCCGCGCACACGAGTGCGACATCTGCGAGAAGCGACGCAGCGACAGGAATAAGTAATAGTCATAATTTCAATTGCAGATTTAAAATATCAAATTTCTTTGAAATCAAAGAATTCTTTATGATTAATACTATAATATTAGTATATAAATATGATTAATATTTATTATGCACTATATCGGTTTGTGCTAGAATTTTTTTCTCTACTGCGGCGAATTTAAAAGGATTTTCCAACTAAATTGATGACGGAACAACGTTCTAGATTCTTGCTTGTATATAGCTCATGCAACCAACGTAGACTATATACAGTTAACATATTTTACAATTTAAGGTTGAAATATTGTTCAAATATTTTTTAAAGCCGCGAAAAATTCAAAAGTTCTCGCACAAAGCAATGCAACTATACGTCACATAAGCACAATTAATTACAAAGATAAACAAAAAATTATTGTCATTTGGAATTAATATAATGTATTCACTATTCGTGGGTATTCTAAATACCCGCCGATAAAATGGTTCGCGGACAAGCTCGGCAATCCTCGGCTGCCGGCCGATAACGCCCGAACGAAGAAAAAAATACCATATTATAATCGTATTAATTTGCATAATTCCTGAGTGAATCCCGCGGAAGCTGCATTCGTCATTACCAAAACAAACTTTCAAGTGTGAGTTGCGATTAGTGTCACGTATGGTGAGAAACCTCGACGAAGAACCGGCTGAAGGAGATAGCGCCTGGAGGAACTGTTCGCTCTCTGAACCATTATCGATTGTATCAGTGGGATTTCTATTTAAATCTAATTTAGTCGTATAATCTCGACCCAGAGTAACTCATCGGGCTCCCTTCTTCGGCAGGACCTGTCCGACACACAATGACAACAGAACAACTTATCGTCTATCCCTGTCGCTGCGACGCTCGTCGCATCCGTACGCGCTGAGGCTTAGCCGTAACTCAGTATTAACAGACCATTGTTTCAGCCAGCTGTTGGGGCAGTGGCGAAGGAAAACGAAAAGAACAATTGGTCAAATAAAGACACCGGCCGCAGTCACAACGTAAAAAGAAGCACAACTGTAGGGTCTGCAGAAATATGGCTTCAACCCACTAAATGCCCCAATAATGAGAACAAGTCTCTCCTTTCTGAGTCCTAGACCATCCTCCACCGCTGCTACAATTGCGGATTGGTGGTCAGCCCAAGTGACGGAGTTTTTTATTCCGTTCAAAGGCCTCCGTCATAGCTTAACGATGCCTTGACAATGTACCGACGGCTATATCCGCAACATGGACGCGCTCTAGAAAATTTGGCACTAATTATCCCCCAACTTTTTAAAGACCGTGCGAGCTCAATTTTTTCTTTCGATTACAGTCGAAACACGCCACCTGGATATAAGACTACAATAGCTTATAATCTAATATACTAAATATTAAAAGTGAAATACTCATACACCGCATTACCCGTGTCGCCGGTGGCATGAACAGATACACACGTTATCTCTCCAACCCGATAACAAACGTTCATCTGACATATAGTCTATCAAAACCGGGATGCGTCGCTTCACGCACTATCGCCAACAGGATTGAATCAACACAAAATGGCGAAATTTTAAGCAAAATAACATAAATGTTTACCTTAGCTGCGGACCGTACATTCCATTTGTAGGGTAGTTGAACTTTGCACAAGTGGTCGGAGAGATATGCTGGGACACGCGTCCAGTCCTAATTGTGTGTTTCAACTCTAACGCGCCTCTTTTTACCTAAAAGTTTACAGTTACCTAGTTACTTGAATTTTGAATTTTTCATGAATTTTGCATAAAACAAGTATTACTTCTATGAGTATTAATCTTTATTAAAATATGTCAAAACACAAGCTTTAATTATTGATTATAGAGCCCTTATACGAAAAATAACAAGCTGTATTGATAACTGTTGAGGAGTTACCTTGTCTGGAGCCAATCCTGAACGTAGTATCAGGTCATGCTTATCCTAAACATGCATTGTCAACAGGATGGAAGGTTTGTGCAAAATTTCAACTCCGCAGTATAAGAGGAAGTGTTTCTAATTAGGCATGCAAGATTTCACCCGTAAATAACAAATTTACTAACATGCTAATAAACAAGCCCTGCAAGTTAAATAAAAGCTTGTAAAAATATGATATAGATATATAATTATATTCTAGAATAATTCAACTTTAGGTATATCTACATGTTTTAATTATATATTTATTGTTTTATATATTTAATCATTGCATAGATATATTTATAGATCGATATACATTTTATTTAGGTAATGTTTAAGCACCTACCAACAGCTTTTACTATATCCACCCACGGTTGACTGGTGGACAATGCCAATAGGAATAGGTTATGCCATTTGTTCCTTTTTGATAAAAGGTAACATAAATATAAATAAATGGGCTACTTTTATATCAACATACCATACAAATTTTCATGCCCTTCAAGCATTTTTTGCGATATAAAGTAATCTATGATTTATTCTATTTCTGTGCCAAGTTTCATCAAAATTTGTTCAGTAGTTTAGGCGAAGAAAGGTACCAGACAGAGTTATTGGCATTTGTAATATTAGAAGGAATACCTGATTTTTGTCAGAAGCTTACCACTCTTCTCTAACGCAATGTTTGCGGTATTGGTGTCCATAGTAACCGGCGCGCCCTCTGTCGAGGGATCTGTTTATTAAAAATTTACGATAATTCCATATTAGAGTGGTTTATAATTGCTGTTTGTAGGTTAATGTTGGTTTGTTATTTACTGGCATGCCATTTAATTAATTTTATCCAAAATTAATTTATGAATTGTGTTCTAAAATATAATATGTTTTTGTTAATATTTATTTTACCGGTATTTTGTGCTGCGGCTGGTTTTTAATAGCTACAGTTAGTCTTTCTAACTACTCTGTGCAACATCAACCTGGAATTTTTAACATAAAAATTTGCCATGTTTGTATGTATTTGTTTAACTCCAAACCTTCCTTACTTAGTGCTTTGAAATTAAAAAACGCACTAGTCGCTGCTACGATTTTCGAAAGTTCTCCCCGATTCCCTGGGATGCCATTATCAGATGCTGGTTTCATTGCCAGACTTGGAATATCTCCTTTCCAATAATCATCATCATCATCTCAACCCATGACTGCCCACTACTGCATGGGTCTCTTTTCTAAATGAGAAAGTTAAGGCCATAGTCCACCTCGCTGGACAAGTGCAGATTGGCAGATTCCCCACACCTTTGAGTGTTGCAACCTCCCCGGCATGCAGGTTTCCCCATGATGTTTTCCTTCACCGTTGTAGCGAGTGATTTAAATGCCGAACTCCGAAAAGACAGAAGTGCGCGTCCTGGGATCCGAACCCGGACCCCCGAGTAGGAGGCCGAATTCTTAACCACTAGGCTATCACCTTTTTTTCCAACAATAAAAGAATTAAAATCGGTTCATATACGACCAAGTTACCCGCGAAAACAAACAAAACTACACATTCAAATTAAGAAATCCTCTTCTTTTTTTAAGGACAGTTAAAAATAAAAACCCATTCAACCATGTTGTCGCAATTTATAAATAAAATTATATTTAAAGAGCTTTTAAATTTTGAATTGCGTTTTAAAAACAAGTAGCGAAGCAATTTTATTCTGCCAACATTATAAATTCAAACGGTTTTTCATTTTGTTACGTAACTATTTACATGGGTGCCAACATTGTAAGAGAAAATTTTCTGGTTTCAAGAACATAAACACATCGCTTTAGGCTGCGGCTAAAAACGTCCGGTTTGTTCAAATATTTGTAAAGTGAGATTTCGCTGACTGCAGCATGAGAGTCCTTTTATTTTAAACTCCGTAGGTACTGAGACGTAATGCAGTATTTTTCGATTTAATAGGTTGGGTCATAGTCCCCTGCGGGATTCATTGGCATGTACAACACAATACATATAATAAATAAATAAATAAATATCTTTGGACAACTCACACTCGGCCATCTGACCCCAAACTAAGCGTTAGTTTGCACCATGGTGATCAGACAACTGATAAACATGTATATATATTTTTATATCATACATACATACTTATACAGATATTTACAACCAAACACACAGAACAAACATTCCTCCTCATCATTTTATACCTAGAATTTATTTTATAACTAATTTTATATGCAGAAACTACTGAACATACCTCGCGGGCGAACCACGGGCGGACCCTAATATTAAACTGCTGTTTGCTGTTACTATGTCTGACTGTTGTCTTTTCCCGCCTAAATTACTGAACCGATTTTGATGAAACTTAGTACATACGTAGAATAGAACATGTAGTTAAACATAGGCTACATCTTTTTCGCGGAAAAAGCCTTTGAAGGGGTTAATATCAGGGTATGAAGATTTGTTTCAATGTATCGAGCATTTAACCATACAACTTTGTATTAAAGCACTAGATTAGTTTTGATTGTGGGGTGGTGGGGTAAAAGTGGGGGGTTTACAGACATAACCGTGGGAAACAGTTAATTCGTATATTAAGGTCTAGTACATCATTATATGCGGGGCGGTGAAGTTTCGTGCACGCGCATAACTTTAACCTCCGTACCAACTTCACTTTGAACCTGAATTCTTCATGAGCTCTCAGCGAGCCACACATACCACTCTGTAATAAGGAAATAATGCTTTAATATACATGCAACTATAGGTTAGTAAACATCTGTTCACCTTATCTATCTATATATGTATATATATTAATATTATAAAAAGGAAAGATATGATTTTTTTGTTTGGGGAGAATAGGCTCCAAAACTACTGGTTCGATTTGAAAAATTCTTTAACCATTAGAATCGTACATTATCCCTGATAAACCTAGAGCAAAACTTCGATAGTGTGAACCAAAGTGTGACCAAAAATTCCTTATATCGCGTACGCTGCGGAAATTATTGACAATATTGCAAAATGATGTACTACAGTTTTATAGAGGACATCAATATCTACAAATAAGTCTACGACATCATATGTCTGAATGTTACAATTATGTCACAATAACTACTTTTTATGCTCTTCCGAAGCGCAATGAGCGCTATTTGTAGTCATATTATAAAGCGAAATTGTTTATTTGAACTTATACAAATCTATCATATAAACAGTTCAAACAATCCCACCTGATGATAAGTGGCGACGAAATTTTGGCGGCTGACTTCGAAATTATACAAGTAATAAAAAATTGTTTAAATAAAACATATACAATAATAATAACCAATTTATTATGATTATGTGTTCCGTCTTAAAAAACAAGTTTACTTCCAAAGAAGTTGATAATGTTTATTACTTACTAAATTTTATTAAATTTATTCTGGTGTCTTACCTAATGGCTTAAGGCTTGAGGACCTGTTCTGCCTTTTCCGCGTTCATTCTTTCTTCTTCTATCACCCGCCCTGAAGCGGTATGTTTTTGATGTCTGGGGTCTGTTTATCTGGTTATGATTCCAGGGGCTTCAGAGTGTACCGCTTCCCTTGTTTCTGTCTTCCCCGCGAACGCGGGACTCCCAGGCGGCCAATACCTTGTAACACGGTCTGGGGTTGTTAATGTCCATGGGCGGCGGGTACCATCGGGTGACCCGTCTACTTGTTTGTCTTTTTATAACATAAAAGAGACAATGGTGCTTTAACCCAATAATGGCCTAGTATTAACTAATACGTATCGATGAAGTGAGACGCTTTGGTAGTGACTACACTCGTATAAAACAAGTTCGTTGTAAACATACTGCCCGTACGAACGTCGCGTTTCGCCTTGTCCTATATCATTCGTACCGCGAAGGAGTGGAGTAAGTTGCCCGCGTCGGTATTTTATTAAGTTGTCGCCACTTACCTTCAGGTCGTTTCTTAGTGTAGCGCTAACTTATTGAATATAAAAACGACTCTCTTCATAATATGAATATTCATATTAAAAAAAAAAATCTCAATTTCTAAAAAGTAGATTTTTGATTCGCTTATTTTGTTCACAACACATTTTCCAGGAGCTATTGATAAAAATTCCGCGAGAAAAGTAATTTTCCTTATTTTTTATAATAAACTTAAAAAAAAATATTTTTTTAATACGACTAATTCATTACTTCCCATTTTCCATTTTTTATTTAAAACGTCCTTTTTAACCCTTGCGGTCGTGTCAAAGGGATCAATAATTAATCAACCCTAAAATCCTTTTCACATCAATTAACTTTAAGGGTGTATAAGATTCAACGACAAAATTAATTACATATATATTTACCTAAATATATGTATGTTTAAATTTATAATTTAACCAGCATATGCCCGTGACTTCATTAGCGCTGGAGTCGGAAATGGTTCTAACAGGATTTTTAATTCATTTTTTACGATATCAATTTTTTGATGACAATTTTAAGGTTTATTTAAAATTGTCATCAAATTTTATGTAATGAAGTTAAAATAACAAACTGTTGTAAAAACTTAAAATATGAAACAATTTTTATTTTTTTTTACACTGGAATTAACAAATGAGAAAATATTCAACAAAAAAATATTGAGTTGCTATAACTGAAATATCTCTCTAATATAAGGTCGATTGATCTTATATTTTGCCAGGAATGTTTCGTTCACTTTAATTTTTTTCTAATAATCTACTGATCAACACAGATCAAGTGGCTTCAACCAATTCATGGCCCACTACTGAGTAAGGATTTTTTCTCATTTTGAGGAGACCTGACAACCGGGACTGGAACCTTTACGTGCCCTCTAATGCACAAAAACGTTAATGAAATTTCTACCAATAGCAGTCACCAATCCTCCTACCGACCACGCCCCCTGTTGCATAAATTTTTCGATCGCTCTCAACCTAAACAAGACGCCGAGATATGGAAGCTTCAAAGACCTAATAATGAACCTGAAATAACTTCATCACCATTAAACTATTATAAAAATAAATTCAATTAATATTCAACCACGTTCCTAACTATTTATTCCACAAAGCTAGATTTCTTGTTAGTGCCCATAAATAACCATATAAGCATATTATCAGAAAATCAGAATGGACTTTCGACCACCAGCGCGCCTAAAACGGACGCTAAGGCATTCTATCACACCGTCCAACCCTGGTTATCATGCACGCCGCGTCGGTCCACATGACTACTGACTGTCTAGAGTGCAACGAAATAATGTACATTTTTCGCGATAAGCAAGTATACGAGCGGACGGGTCATTTGATGGTTAGTGATCACCGCCGCACGTGGACTGGGGAGTTACTAACGCTTTGCCGATTAAGAGAAATAAACCTGTTAGATACAATACGTGCAAACGCTGGTGATGATAAAGATGATAAAGTGCCGCAAAATGGTGAAAAAAGAGGAACAGCAGTAGACTGTTGAAGTCGTGGTCAATAATGACACCGGTCCCAACCCCAACATTAACTTGACTAAGCAAAGCGCTTTAGAACAAGTCTTACGTGTTCTTCGGATGGGATCACAGGACAGCAATAATTTCCGAATAAACAAATAATTTCCGAATAAAACATCAAACTCCGTACACACAATAATGAGATGATCCATATTTTTAATTTTATAAATATGAAGGTGTATAAGTTTGTCAGTCTTTGACGTCAAAATGGAGGCTGTGGTATGTGGAAATAGTTGATGGTTTTCAAAAAGACGTAGGCTCCTTTTTATAAAACTTGGTATCACGCGGTTCGAGCCATAAATAGACTCTACTTGAATTTAAAAAATGCAGTGGAATTACCCACATTCTCCTTTGTAAAACTCTGTTATAAATTGTAGTGTGACGTGGTCTCTGTACGATGTCTGTACTCGTGTGTCGCGAGCCAATCAACACTTCGCTGCGCCCGCGCATGTTAACAAGTGCATTGCTCTTGCCCTGCACTTGGGATGCAGTTTTTACAACATCTATTGTAGTCATCATATTATGGATTAATGTCTATGGGAAAAATATCCAGTAAATAAAAACATTAAAATAATATACTAAAAATTAATAAGAGAATTCCTTTAATATTATTTTTATAACTAGAGACTGCTTCGGTTTAAAAGTTTGATTTTCGTTAAAACTTGCTTCGTTTTGGAAGAACCAGTAGTTATTGTGACATAATTGTAATAGTTAAACATATGGTATCACGAGCTTATTTGTTGATATCGATGTCCTCTATAAAACTTGAAGACATTTACATTGTAATCGAACGTGAACACCGACGCGAGGAAATTATTCCGATCCTTCGCGGCACGGGTGTTAAAAGTCGATATACATATATATAGTATAGATATATAGTCTTAACACAAAAAGAGCAAAGCCAGTCAAGCGGACAGGATAAAGAACAATTTTATAGCATAATGGTTATTCGCATAAAAAGAGCCTCATTCCAAAATTCATTTATCACTTAATATAATGGACGTATCTACGCGCCATTACAATTACTGCGCTGACCCTCCGCCCCGCCCGGGGCGATTTTACTCGTAGCATGGACTTATTTTATGTAGGGCTGCCACTAAAGGCCGGGATCATAAAACATTTATTATTTGTAACTAGTCTTCGCCCGCGACTTAGTCTGCGTGATAGGTATAAGGTAACCGATGTGGTATTTTACACTAAAAACTATCTCTGTGCCAAATTTCATTCAGATTCGTTTAGCAGTTTTTTCGTGAGGAGTAACAAACTTCCATTGTTCCATGTATCCACACAAACGTTCGCATTTATAATATTAGTAGGTTAGGAAAATTACAAGTAGGCCAAGCGTTTATGGCTAGTATTGTAGGCTATCGAAAAATAGTGGACGCTAGTCGGCCGCCTGTACCAAGAATTTCATAAGCACCTTCATGTTTCGTGCATCTAAATCCATCAGTCCCAGTTATTTTAGTTAGGTAGCAATTGTTATGCCTCGTTGGAGGTCTTTCTTGGGCCACTTAAGTTGACCAGGAACCTTCCACTCATATGGACCAGCATAGTGTATGGACCCGGCCGGCAAACCCTGATTAATAGGTTGAAGTCCAATGCATTAATCAGAAAATATCACATTTATAATATTAGCAGGATATAGAAGTGACAACCCTACCAAGTTTAACACGTCGACTGCAACAGTGTTTCGCTGTTGGCGTACCCTGTGAAACGTACGCATTTCAATCAATTACGTTCACTAAAGCAGGTTAACATACGCCGACAGACATCAAAAAAACTATTCGATAGGATAAAAATACTTTTTTAAAATCTGTTCAAATTTGAATCAAAACGTTGAAACTGACATTGTTTAAAATAATATTGTTTGTTTTTTTAACTGGTACAAAAATACTGGATTATTTATAATAAAATACTATAAATCAGGCAAACTATTTTCTTCTAAATATTTTACAATATATTTATTCAACCATTTCTTACATCAGCAATTTATTGCTACACTTGTTCTCTCTCTCTCCTTCTCTCTTCCACGGGAGGTCTATGACCTCGTTCGCGGCAGACAACGCGTTAGTGACACCCCAGTCTGGAGCATTCGGCGTTGGTCACTCACCATCAAGTGACCCGCTCCTTTGCCTGCAAATCACATAAAAAAATGTTTCACTTTTTTATTGATTTCATTAATTTTGCTAAATCATCCCTTACTCATTATGCTTATATTAAACTAAAGTGAATAGTATTTATAAAGAATAATGACAATAAAATATAGTAAAATTTACGGTTACAAAAACAGTCTTATATATTGCCCATACCTTCTATGTCTACCGTCTTCACACACTTCACAACGTGTACGTCATTCCAAAATCACAGCCCCTTTTTCACCCCTGGGGCCTTATTATTTACTCACCCTCAACCCTCGGATCTCAAAAAGCCTCCTGAGTCTACTTATAACGCTTGCTGAAAATTACACCCAACCTGAGTATTGGTCTCAGCCTTTTAATGGCCTGTTACTGAGCTCCGGTCTCTACTGGTTACTGAGGAGGCCTAGGGCTTCTCAACCACGTTGCTCCAGTGCAAAATAGTGGAAGAGTTAGTGGCCAATCTCAGTATCAGAAGTTTTTATAACCCACGGAGGTGTATAACTAATAATGATGTTCAATGTAATCTAAAATTATTAGCTATCGTGTAACGGCTTGGAAATACCTTCAGCCAGGCAGACAAATGGATAGACGGACGACCAGCCACATCTCAGTAATAGACTTCCGTTCCCTTTAGGTACGGAACCCTAAAAATCAGTCCTATATATATTAAAAGAAATAAATAAATGAAAGAAGATAAGAAAAACGAAGGAAGAAATAAAAAGTAATACGAAAAAAAAAGTTTATTACTTTTCCTTCCGTAGCTCGATTCCCGTGATGAAGAAGTAGCAGCTATTACCTTCTCCATTCTCCAAGCTATAAAAGAACTATATCTAAATTAAATATCGTTATAAAAATTAAATAAATTAATAAATAAAAAAATGATATTATTCAGTATCTATACATCATCATCATCTCAACCCATCACAGCCCACTATTGAGCACGGATCTCTTCTCTGTATAAGAAGGTTGAGGCCATAGTCCACCACGCTGGCCAAGTGCGAATTGGCATACTGAACACACCTTTGAGTTTTGCAAACTCCCCGGCATGCAGGTTTCCTCACGATGTTTTTCTTCACCGTTATAGCGAGTGA
>DWJZ01003531.1:0-16876 GCA_018249125.1 Asbolis capucinus
GAATTATGCGATTATCGCAAAATTTTCGTCATCGCTTTCTCTTTGCAAGATATGTGACAGATCTGCCGCGCGGGTAATATAAACGTGGCAGTACCTACATTTTTGTAGCAACCGGGGCAAATAACGATAGCACACCAGCAACATATCAATTCAGGGCGGGTGACAGAAGAACGGGAAGGAAGAGGTCCAAAGAAACGTGAAAAAGAAGATGAGGACAAGCTTCAAGGAGTTTAAAAAAATGAGCATATCCGTTCTGTTCCGGAAGCCGATATTTACTATTAATTTTTAGGAGTAAACAAACTACAGTACATCTCGACATCTATTTATTTCTAATAAATAAAACTTCTACATATTTGATTCTTTTCATATATTAAGTGATCTTTGGAGTTTCTATTTTTCATTGTACATAGTGTAGAGAAGTGCAAAATAAGAATACGATCTCGTGAGAATCTGTAACAAATAGCAATAAAATTACACTAATTAATACATATGTTAAGAATGTTTATTAATATTATACTTTTCTTACCGCAGAATATGTGACAAGCGAAATATTTGTGAAATTCATCGCAGTGAAAGCAATGGTTTTTTGAGATCTGCAATAAAAATACACGTAATTAACCTATATTATGGACTAATGAAGTTTAAGCATGCGCCTTGTCATACTACTGCATTAAAAAAATATAACGACCACCCTTAGGTAACTACATAATTATATCTGCTTTTTTATTGCTGATATTTTTTTACGAATCTTATTCACTATGTAACTTGTAAAATGGTAATAATTACGAAAACTTGAGAGTAGTTCTTATTTTTTTAATGTAAAATGGGCTTCAAAAATAAAAATTATAACGATATTTTTAACAACGTTAAAAGTTGCTATAACTATTATTGAGCTAAACACAACAAAAAAAAAATTAGAAAGGAATTCTAACCTTCTAATGAGAAAAAGAAGTGCTTTTCTGCAGCGAGGGCTGGTCCGGTGCCAGCCGCTGTTATAGGCCGCTCTCGCTATATCAGCATTCTGCAAAATAATACAAGCTTTAATTTAACTACTCAACAGAATATGTTTATTCTAATTATTTATTACAACCAACCATGTACAATGGTTGCAATTACGAGTAGGTTGAAGTTAAAATGGTTTTTACACTTTTTCTTAGTTCGTTGGTAATGATGGTATGAACGAAGATGTATAAGTGTATAATCACGCGGACAGTGTTTTGTCTAAATTTTCAGTGGGAGGCGAAATTTAGTGTAAATATTTTATGCTAATATAAAGAGGAAAGATTTTATTGTTTGTTTGATGAGAATCCGCCCTGAAACTACTGGGTCGATTTAAAAAAATCTTTTACCTTAGAATCCTACATTATTCCTGATGAACATAGCCTATAAAATATATTAAAAAATGTTAGGTGTTCGTATGAAAACTTCAATAATAAAACCCAACGTTTCAAAAATATACCAAAAAATATCCTAATATCGAGTACACTGCAAAAATGAGAATAAAGCAAAATGATGTACTACAGTTTTGAAGAGGACATACACTACAAATAAGTCCGCGACGCCATATATCTAGCTAGTAACAGCTGTTACAGTCATGTCACAATAACTACTTTTATCTGGTAACTGGTTCTTCGGAAGCGAGGGCATTTCGGATAGACAGGTTCAACATTTTAACTATGTAGTACACATACAAAGCTATACATATACTGTGCGTGGTCGGACGCACTGAGGTGGTTTTTTTGTTGCAGTATACGTCAGATAAAGATTTACTGAAACATTTTCTACGTAGATTCCGGAATAGCGACTACTGTCTATAATGTTAGAATCCCTATTAACTGTAAAGTGCTTTTGTAGGCAGTTAAAAGGAAATGTCAAACTATTTTGTAATTAAAAAGGCTTTCAATGTAGAGTTATAGGCTTTACAATGTAGTCACAGTTAATAAATGGTTACACAGACACACCAAGACCCATCGGAGTGGCCTGTTGGTGTAGTGGTTACTGAACCTGACAAATACGCCCGAGGTCGAGGGTTCGATTTCCACCCAGAACAAACTATTCTGTTATTAGCGGGAATGTTCTGTCGGGGTGTGATAAAAATAATTTTATTTATATGTAATTGAAAAACATACATATATGTAAATATATATATATAAATGTATGTTTAACTCCAGGCCCTATGTCGATAAAAATATATTTTATGGATATTTTGCACGTCTGCTCACAGACACACACGCACACACACACACACACACACATATATATATATTACTATAAATAAGTTAGCACTTGACTATGATCCCATCTGATTTTTAAGTGGCGATGTTCGATGGTAGCGCACTAACTTAGTAGAAGCCTATTCACTCTTGACTTGAAGACATTTACTTTGTAATAGAACGAAAACACCGACATGTGTAGTTTATTCCAGTCCTTCGCGATTCTGGTGATGAAAGACGAGGCGAAGCGCGTCGTTTGTACTGATTTGACTAACACTGGCCGTTAAAGCTCAATGAAAAAGCTACTTACCGCATGCAATATATCGTCAGCATACCAACACAGAGTGCCGATTTGAATTAAAGCTGACATTAAAAATAACTTGTTGCTCAGCGCCATTAATGGTTCCAGTAACTAAAAAAAAAGTTACTGTAAAATAATCATACTGAAGATTAATTCGAAAAACAAATTTCGAATATTGACATTCGAATTTTTTACAAGATTTTATTTAACATTATATTTTCATATTTATTATTTGTTTGTTAAGTGTTTGGGTCAAATCTTGCAAGTTTAATTAAAACTACTTTCTCTTACACTACAGAGTTGAAATTTTGTATGCCTCCCGTACTGATAATGCATTTTTATGTTAAACATGACCTGATACTACGTTCAGGATTGGCTCCAGACAAGGGAACTTCTCAACGGTTAACAATACAGTTATGAAATTGTATGTATTTGTTCGTATTATGGATCTATAATTAAAGCTTGTTTTTAAATATTTTAATGAACCTTGTTTAATTAATGCTAACACCGCGCTATCGTTCCTCTTGGCGAGGGTGCCATGAACACAAGTAATATCTTTCAAGTAACATCCGTGGACCTAGAACATACATGAATCAGGAACAGGCAGGCCGGTTAGTCTAGTGGTCAATGAACCTGACTGCTACATCAAAGGTATTGGGTTCGATTCCCATTTTCGGTTTTCGATTCAAACTTTTCTGTGATGAGCAGGAATGTTTGTTCTATGTGTCTGGGTGTAACATCTACACAAGTATTTAAAAGTATTTATGTATGTTTATCAGTTGTCCGATCACTATAGTACAAACTAACGCTTAGTTTGGGGTCAGTTGTCCGTGTGTAAATTGTCCAAAGATATTTATTATTATTATTATTTATCTGTCCCAGGTGATTGCAGGCAGGGTCACTGTTAAAAAATCAAAATTATACCTAACTAGCTTTCTCCCGATGCTTGGTTCGGGTAGTATTTTAATTAAAAGTAGCCAATGTGTATTCCAGGCTATGGATTCACCATACAAGACTGCCAAATGTTTTTTTAGATCTGTTCATTAAGTAGCGTTAAAGAGTAACAAACATCGAACCTATTCTTAATTTGTCGCAGATACTTAACATTTTAAATACACTACCTCCTAGCATAAAAAATGTAACTAACAAATCGTATAAACTTAGATTAAACAACTTTGTCAAAATATGTCTCAATAAAGTATTTTATTATTATTGTAAAGTTAGATTAAATAACTACGTAATACAATAAAACTTTTATGACATTGATGAATTCTTGAAATAATGACTGAATAGCGTTTTATTTTTATATTAATTTAATTGAATTGACCGTAATATGGAATATACAATTAATTTTTAATAATTAACTTTAATTTATTTTATGTCATTATGTTAAACCATTGCATGTTGACATCAGCCTAATATGTCTGAACCATATAATCTTGTAAAAACTCTGTGTACCATTGTGCAATAAAAAAATCACTTATCTCGATTTGTTTATTATTATTCCTTTCATTAGAATCTTCAGTATTGTGGCCATGACACATACAACTGGGTCGAATTATAGATATAGTAATAAAAAATCATTATTGTCCATCCATCCAGCATCCATTTTCACAAACTTTTGCGTTTATAATATTCATCAATTATCTCAACTCCCACTATTGAGGTCGAGTCTCTTCTCTAAGTGAGAAAGGCTAAGGCCATAGTCCACCACGCCAAGTGCGGATTGGCAGACTTCTCACCTGTGATTTTTGCAAACTCCCCGGCCTACAGGTTTCCTCACCATATTTTCCTTCACCGTTATAGCGAGTGACATTTCAATTCTTAAAACGCACATAACTCCAAAAACTCAGAAATGAGCGCCCTGGGATTCGCACCCGGACCCCCTCGAGTAGGCCGAGTAGGAGGCCGAATTCTTAACCACTATGCTATCACCGCTTATAATATTAGGGTAAAAATACCAACCACGATAACAAACAATACGCAGCAGATATTCACAGAGCTGAGGACGATGTTGATGAGATTAACCAAGGAGAATGCTTCCTCCAAATCTTTGCAGTAGCTGTAAGAAAATATAGGAAAAATTGTTTATATTATATTCCTCCATCAAAATGCAACGTTGCTTCAACAAGTCGTACTGTCACGTTATCGAGCGTTCCTCGGCCGATTTTCGTTTTACCAAACAATTCCAAAGTCGTTCAAGTTCCGAAGTCATCCGATTGCAATCCAGCTGGCATTTGGTTTTGCCATTTATATTAATTGCGCTTCAATGGAACTTCAACTTTATGTTATCGGAATACAATTGGTGTTTCTATGACCAACAACTATCGGATTTAGATATATTGCTCCTTAATACAACTTCAACTCTATAGTATCGGAATACAGTTGACATTTCGGTGACGAACGACTTTTAGATGTATATTGTTGGAATGCAGTTGAAAGACGATTTTGAATGTGAATTCCAAATTGCGCTTCAACGACAAAGTCGTTGCGATATTTTATTTATTTTTCTGTTATGAGAGACTAATCCTACAGGTCTAATAACGGGTTCAAGCTACTTGGTAAACCGTTTTTCGTTTTACCTTATGAGCCGCTGATGCAATTTAATATTTTCAATGATATCTTCATAGTACTCTTCATCAGTTTTCTCAGTGGTAGCGAGTGACTCCAGGCGTCGTTGCAGGATACGCAGTAACAGCCCTATGTGGCTGGCCATACCAGAAAACAATAAATCCGTTGAGACCATTATCCACACGCATGTTTGACCTAAAAAAAATTAAACATGCGTTCACTCAATCTTACAACCGCAACTTCCCTGTATCGCGGCGCGCATTGTTATAATAACTTTAATAAAGTATCACAATTAAACTCGTTAGCCGAGAACAAATAATCTTCTGATTAAATTGCTGCCACAGCTTGGACTCCAATCCGATACTCCTCGCTTAGGAAACACGGTCAGTACAATGACTAGCGTGGCGAGACTATAATATAACTGTTAAAATTATTAAAAAAAATAGTAATGCACATCCTTTTTTATGGACATATTTTAGAAATAAACAGTGATACCAGTAGGTAAAATTCCACGTAAAAACATAACATTCACAAAAATGCACAAGTCTTGTAATCCAAGTCGGTTAATTCAGAATATACCTACATATGTATGTGGCAGATACCCAACCAATTTGTAATAAATTGATACCTTGTTATTTAGCTAACAGCGTTTATTGCTGACAAAGTAACGACATGTCAAATGTTACATTTTCTTTGATAAGTAGAGCGATAATGGCACATAAGAAAACCTATCTAATATTAACGCTCTATTTTTTATGATTAAAAGTAGTATTGTATTACAATCTTACTTATTTAGTTCTTTATTTTCCTATGTACAATTGCCAGATCACAAAGAAAATCATGTTTAAAATAAAAGATACTTAAAGAAATAGCTCAACAGCTCAAAATTATTCATGTAAATAATAGCTTAGCATTCCAGAACTATTTATGTAATGAAATAATTTTGTACAGTTCAGAATTCCGATAGGTATTGCAAATATGTATGAAGCACCTCTCAATATTACCGTACATATTTATACTGTACTTTAGCGAGCCGAGTGCGTGCAGAACACCAACTATTTAGAATGTGGGACAAGTTAAGATGTATTTGTTTTGCTCTCTGAATATAACAACACGAAATGTAATCACTTAAACTAGATTAATTAGAAGTTCTTGAGATTGGAACTAATATTTAAGCGTGTTAGTATTTCGCTAATTGTATAGATATTATGTATATTATTGGGTGTTAAGACGTCAATTGATATGCGAGGCGACGCGTTCATGATAGGTTATTTCCTAAGTCAGGAATTTCCAATCTTTTATAATCTGCGGCGCAGTTGCTAGTTTAGTATTTTGTCAAGGTCTTGCTCTAGGTATTTGTAAAAGACATAGTCGAAAGATATTGGTACCTACAATAATAGTAGTTCGGTAAAGGGTTCGAAAAAAATATTAAAACTTCTACAATATGAAATTGACTTTTAAATAAAAAAGAATTGAAGCTAAAAGAAAAAAACTTATATGTTTCGTACGTACGTTTCGTATAATGATAGAGCAAGTTTGCTCAAACTTTTTCACAGTCGGGCCAAACTGACAGATGATAAATTTACTGCGGGCCACTAGTAATTTCTGGTAAATTACTCTCAGGACATGCGTAATAAAAAACTTCTAAAAACTTGCCTGCACGGGCCATTAAAAAACTGTTCACGGGCCACATTATGGCCCGCGGGCCTGGGGTTGAGTATCCTTGTGATAGAGGATCGACTCACGGCGCCCCTCCCTACTTTCTATGGCGCATAATGGCGCCGCGGCACACTTTGGGAACCCCTGTCCTAAGTGACGAATCACGTTAGGCGACAGAGGACGTGGTCGGTAGGAACAGTGTAACCTAATTGACGTATCCGCTAAACGTTCCTTAAAATAGCTCGGCCTTTTTTTATCTTTGGATAACTCACACACGGCCATCTGGCTCAAAACTAAGCGTTAACTTGCGCTATGGAAATCAGATAACTGATAAACATACATATATACTTTTAAATACATACTTACATAGATATTTCTATTACATATCTAGATACACAGAACAAACATTCCTGTTCATCACAGAAAAGTTTGACCTGGGTGGGAATCGAACCCACGACCTCCGCTGTAGTAGTCAGGTTCACTAACCACTAGACGAACCGGCCTGTCAGCTTTCAGTCGCCAATCATTCACCCTTTATAATTAACTATCTTAAGCTGCAGTTTAGTACAAATAAACCTTAAAAAATGTATTACTCGTATATTCAACATTAATCTATACTAACAATAAAAATGCAACAGACTCAATTCTGTACATTAAGTATTTTTTGAAAATGTTGATACAGGTTTAGCTGTTAGGTTTAGTTGTTAGTCGGAACTTGTATATATGCTAACGATACAGAAAACTCCGATATCGTGATTCAGGCTATGTCGTGACGTCATCATTAATGTGATGTGCGATGTCGCCACACAGGAACATTATTGATATAGAGACCAAAACATTTTTTGGATTTTTTCTCTCTGTCTGTTCGAGCTTCACCAAAAACCACTGGAGAAATTTAGATGAAACTCGGCATAATCGACTTTTAAAATCCGAGAACGGTTAGAGGATAGGTTTTATCCCAGGAAATGGATTGTTCCCGCAAAAAAATACATTAAAATTTATATGGCAACTCCGAAACCGATGGACCAATTTAGATGAAATTTTGTATATTTGTAGCTTATGTAAGGACAGTGACTATAGGATATTTTTTATCCCAAATATCTGTGTTTTTTTCCGTGGGATAATAGGTTAAAATTAGTACGGCAAGTCTAAAACGATTGAACAACTCTTCTTCCAAAGCGAAGCAATCAAATTTCTACTTCATTTATAACTGCCTCTACTATCGTAAATTTGAAATCGTTTTAAATTAAAATCACAATAAAAACCTTATAGAAATACACATGGCCTTGAAATTCTTCCAACTCGCCCACTTTCTCCTAACTAAATTTACAGCTCCTACAAACGAACCTTGTCTTGAAAATCCATCATCTTCATTCATTAAGATGGTATCAAGACATATCTTGATTTCACGTTCAATCTACGACAGAATGAGTTTCATGGATCGCTGCGCATCACCTTTAATATCAAAGGAATAAAGATTAAAATCGTTTGAAACATAACTAATACGTACAACACTAGCAACGTGACTATTTATTTTCACCGTCAAAGCGAGATCCGTTAATAATTATATTTACAAATGAATGAATATAATGTGATTACAAAATATTTTCATGGAAAAAAATACTGATATGGTGGTCGATTAAGGATACTCAACCTTTTTGACAGTCGGACCAAACTGGGCGATGATATATTTACTGCGGGCCACTAGTAATTCCTAGTACATTCTCTTACTCTCAAGACATGCGTAGTAAAAAAGTTCTAAGACATACTTGCGCGTTCCATTTAAAATTCGTTCGCGGGCCACATCATGGCCCGCGGGCCTGGGGTTGGGCAGCCTTGGCATGGATGATTGAAGCAAAATGGTGGTAGCTAGTCAGACGAGGTTCACGAAGAGATAATTAAAATAATAATAATATTATTAACTCAATATTATAAATATTTGGGTGTATAGCACTGCCCACACCAACACGAAGGAAAAATCAAAAGGATCCAGCAGTAACATTTTGTCTCTAAACAATTCGGGCCATATTTCACCCCGCCTTAAGTTAATTGAGGAAAAGCTAAAAATCTATCCAGTATAACGTGTTGGAAATGCAAACAGAAAAAGAAAAAATAAGCAATTTGAATTTAGAAACTCGTTGCCTAGAATGCCTAGTAGCCGCCGTTGATAGACGTCGTTTATTTTCAGAATTCTCTTCCCTAATTTTTGTACTTATTTATCATAGTGATGTAGCTAGATATATTTTCAAATATTCTAGAACCCTAATTCTATAATTAATGCTTGTGTTTTTAAATTTTGTGTTTTTTTTTATAAATAAATCTTGTTCACATGTTGTTTTTGATTATAGAATCTTTTTTCAAAGCCCTACCGCAAACTTTCTGACTTGTCTAATCATAGTATTTGTTTTAGTTACTCTAAATTCATATTATATACCTTATAATTAACAGAATAAGGTTTGAATTGCAACTGAGTAGCAAAGTAAGAAAATTATATACATCGTTATTAGATGCTATAATTCTTATATTTACATAAATCTGTCACCAAGTTTAATAACCCGAGGCGTATTTTCAAGGCGCGTTACGAGTTGTAACACGGATTATTATAGTTTATTAGAGCAAATAATACCTCGTGGCGTATAGCCCCGCGGCTTCCGTCGATTGGGAATGATTGGGTGGTTTAAGCAACAGCGGGCGGTCGGGAAGTGGATGGGTGGGTAATGGGACATATATCTTGAGGGCTTCCGTTTTTCGAAAGGCATGTAGAGCTGGTTCTTTTTGTGCCTCGTCAGTGACCTGGAGCAGCTCAAAAGCTCCGAAACTTGGATTGGCCACTAACACGTCACCAATCCACATTCAAGGAGTGGAAGCAGTATGCTCCAGGCCACCTCAGTTATGAGGAGAGACCCTTGCTTTGAGCGCCATTAAATATGTAAGACACGTTTGCAAATCTAACCCACTGCCTTCAAAAACCCAAGATCAATGTTTATTTAGACCGACAGTAAATCATCATTGCATCCTAACCTATAAAACTCACGACAGCTCCATCCCTCTCTAACTAACAATGAGTGAAAGAGACAAACTGTTGACGTATTAACCCGCAAACGCTGACGTAAATATTTACATGTTCCAGATCGGTCTGGAACACTAGTTGAAAGTTAAATTTAGAATTAGGCCAATAGTGATGTAATTGTGATCTTTTTTTAAAAACTACGTTAGTTATTCGGGCTATGCTTGCGTTGCCTGTTGGTCTAGTGGTAAGTGAACCCGACTGCCATGCCGAAGGTCGTTGGTTTGATTCCCAACCAGGTAAAACTTTTCTGTGATTAACGGAAATTGTTGTTGTGTTGTCGTCGTCTTGTTGATGCAACTTTAAGAGCTCATATCTGTAAAATCAACTTTACGACAAATTCAATGGGTTCCATTTGGGATTTGATTTCCGCGTCCCTCTTAAAAGATAAAATCATTGATACTTATAGAATGCAAGAACTTTTATCACAATAGCTACTTTTTTCTAGTAACTGGTCCTTCCGAAGCGAAGCAAGGGCAGATACTAGTATTTCATAAAATTCATCGAAATATTTCCAACAGGTAACGAAAACAAAACATTTACCCTAATGAGTACTCACATAATAGCCAGGCCGGCGCCTGTCATGAGCACGCGCACTTAGTGATGTGACAGGCTAACCGATAGCGATGTCGATGCTGACGTCATGATTCTTATCGACTACTGAATACGCTTAACGTGTTTAACTGTCGAGCATGTTGTTTGGCTGGTTTATATATTATTATATACGTCAATGTTAATGTAATTTACATGAGAGCGTGTTGAAGTACAATAAATACTTTCTTACTTTTCTTACTAATATTATAAATTCTAAAATAAGTCGTTTGTATCACACATTAACGTATATTTTGTTTTACATTGACGGAAATTTATTAATAGCGAGTGATTTCAACTCTATCAGGGTACAAAAGTAAGTAAAAAAAACTTAAAATAAATGTAAAATAGGATAATTTTAAAAACTTTCAGAAGTTGAACTATGATATCTTGTTATACACTTCATATGAAAAATGAGTTCTAGCAGCCAACAGCTGAAATTTACAAAAATATTCTGAAAATAAATAACGGTATCATTATTAAAGAATTCTGCTATCTTTTCTTATATTTTGTTATTATTTTATAGATGTAGGGACTTTGAGTTGTAAATTTTGACGTTTGTTAAGTGAGCTATTGTTTCGTAAGATAAAATAAATTTCAGTAATCATTTCAGTTTCTTGAGCGAAACATTAGTAACATTAATAACGTATAATAGTTTGTGAGGATGGATGGCTTTATGTTAAAACTACTTAACGGATCTATATGAAATTTGGCATAGAGATAGGTCTCGAATAACATATAATTTTAAACTAATAGCTTATATCACAAAGGCGAAGCCGCAAGCGAAAAAATATACTTTACAAAGAAATGAAAAACCAACTTCTGACAATTTAAACGTAACTGACGAATCGCAGTAACAATGTACATAGTATCAAATACTCCAACGTACTCACTAACGTATATTTACAGAAGAAATTAATTTACACAGTAAATTGAGCAAGGTTTGGTTTCGTCATGTTGTAATTTACCGAACATTGTTAGATTAAAGCCAAAGACAATTTTACCTACCCCTCAGAGTTTCTAACGTTCCATGTACTGAGGTGCATGATAAATTATCGATCACACGGAGACAAAGGCGGTCGCTGAAGATTCTTGAACGGTAAGCTGTCACCGTCGTACACACGCCTGATGTGGTTTTAGTGATGTGCGGATATATCGATGTTTAGACTAATTAGAAATATTTTGACTACAATTATTATTTGACTTGACTACAGTTATAACTGGTGAGATTCAAATGGGCTTTTTAAGGGGTTTTCAAAACCTTATCAGTTTATTTTTACTAAACGATTTTAGGGAGTAATATTAATTTATCACATGACTGTTCAATAACTATATATTAACAACGTAATTTAATATATCAAGAAATATTTAACAAAAAATATTTCTAATGCTAAGATAGAAATCGACAAGGAGAGTCGGAAGTATCATATTTGATTATTGTAATTTTTTATCGAAGAAGTATGAAGATTTGTGGAGATATACTTTTATAATGGCATTAAGAAAATAGTATATTCTTAAATTTGTCGTTTAAAAGAGTAAAAAGAGGTTGAAAGAAAAAAAAATTCGTCACGATGAAACCAGAAGTGCTAAAATTGCAACTTAGACTGCTAACAAATGTACCCGTCAAAACATCGATAAAAGATCGATAAACAACGGTATCCAACAACACTAACGAAGTCTGACGTACGTTAAAAACAGGAACAACGCAACAGGCGGTCAGAGGCCTTGCTCCGTTTATATTTAGCGTTCAGTTTACAAGATAGGCATGTTGTAATACAATCTTAGGCTATACATATGCTAAGCGATCATCTTCGAAATGTTTACATGACATTCATGACAGGCCGGTGGGTCTTGTGGTTAGTGAACCTGACTACTACACCGGAGGTCGTGGGTGCGATTCCCACCCAGGTCAAACTTTTCTGTGATGAGCAGGAATGTTTGTTCTGTGTGTCTGAGTGTTTAATAAAATATATCTATTTAAGTATGTATTTAAAAGTATAAATGTATGTTTACCAGTTATCTGATCGCCATAACACAAGCCAATGCTTAGTTTAGGTTCAGATGGCCGCTTGTGAGTTGTCCAAAGATATTTATTTATTTATTAAGACATCACGTGAATATATTTTGTAAAAGAATACGCAAAACGTCTTAAGTTACTATTCTTAAATATCCCTGTTTAATGTAGCAGTTTAAGTAAATTTTAAATTGCTTATTAGTTTTTATATTAGGTTAGGCTAAATTGCATTATTAATTTTGTTATAGTTACACGAATGTTTGTGACTCTTTCACGCAAAAACTACTGAACGGATCTGAATAAAATTTGGCACAATGATAGGTTATAGTCGGTAATAAAATATCTACGACGCGGGCGAACCTGCAGGCGAAAACTAGTATTATAAACGCGAAAGGTTATGAGGTTGGATGGAAGGATGTACGTTAAACTTTCACGCAAAAACTGCTGAAGGAATCGGAATGAAATTTGACATAAAGATAGGTCTGGAATAACATATAGGCTACTTTTACAAAATTATCGGATGGAATTAAATAAATCCCCGCGGGATACGATCTTTGGTTTATTTTGGTAGTTATTAGAAACTGTACTCACGTAGGTAATAATGGAAAGGCTTTCAGTATTATATGAATTTTCCCGTGGGATTGGATTTACATTTTCCTTTACATGAAACTTCGGCACGTAGATGGTTAATTAAGGGTAATTTTAATTTTCAGTGTTTCAAAAATTCCCACGGGATAGGAAAGGGGATAATTAATATTTTTGTTCAGAGGGAAGTATGTAAATTGATCAAATTAATGACACTCTCTACTAATAATATTGTATGTACGACGTGGGAGTTTTCAAGGGAAGAGTGAATAGGCATTTACTAAGTTAATGTATTCAATATCTTAGACATCATCACCACTTTCCATCAGGTGGAATCGATGTCAAGCATTAACTTGTTTTGTATAAAAATAAAATTGCTAGCGTCCGCCGGCGACTTCGCTCGCTTAATATGTTGATAAAAAGTAGTCATGTGTTATTCCAAGCTGTAATCTATATCTTAGTCAAATTACATTTAAATCCGTTCAGTAGTTTTTGCTTGAAGGAGTAACAAATATTCATTCATCCTCACAGACTGTCGCATTTGTCATATTAGACGGATGAAATTCTTATTTGTAATGAAAATACTTAAATTTAAAATAATGTCATGTTACGGGCACTCACGATATATGTTTTTCACGCCGATATTTCGACCCACGTACTTATGACAGAATGAAACATAACACTTATACCATCATTCTTAAAAAAAAAGTCACGCCACCGCAAAATGAATGAAATAAGTTACCCGCGTTGGTATTTCCCTAACTTAATTTAATTAACTTCATTTAACTTAAATATGTCCACATTGGACTTTGTAAACCTCATCCTCGAGGAAATCACGGGAATTATTTAGGAGTTAATTTCACGGTCTACTTAAATTAATTAACTTGCTGTAACTTAACGGTGAATTGATGAAAAACTTGATTGAATTAACTCAGGTGTTGGATTGGCCAAGAAAACTGACTTCAATCCCGAGCTGGCGGAATAGAGTAGATACTTTTTCCTGGTACAATGACTTTGCGTAAGGATAATCTATACTAATATTATAAAACTGAAGAGTTTGTTTGTTTAAAGCCCTAATCTCAGTAGGAATTCTGGTTCGAATACAATTTTTTTTTTGTTGTGGATAATCCATTTACCAACGAAGGCTATAAGCTACATAACAATCTATGACGTGGGAATCTTCTAGAAGAAAGAAAGAAGAGGTATAGACATTGACTAAGTTAGTGGGTCCAACACCTTAGGCATAATAGCCACTTTCCATCAGGTGGGATCTTTTTTTTATATTCAATTAATTAGTGCTAGAACACAATCCCGCCTAAGCGATGAATCTAGGCGATAAAACGCGTTAATCTAGCAAAAGCCTATTCACTCTTGATTTGAAGACATTCACATTGTAAACGAACGGAAATACTGACGCGGATAGCTTATTCCAGTCCTTCGCGGTACGCATGATGAAAGAAGACGCAAAGCGAGACGTTCGTACTGGCGGAAAGTCTACGACTAAAGGATGGATGCCGGCCGTGCGTCGACTCGTTCGATGATGGAAAGGGGAAGGGGGCGTTAAGTCAAGCACTTATTTCGTTAGAAAAACAGTAAAAACATATGTTTGACGTGACATAACGATTTTTACTTAACGGTAGCAACGTGGACCAACGGCTTTACGTGCCTTCAGAAGCACGGAAGCGCTAAAGATTTCTTTGTCACTAGCGGTCACCCATCATACCAAACTTGCCCGTAGTTGCTTACTACGATGAATATCAATGCCAGCCGTCGGTCATAGCTTCGCTTTCGCTGAAGTTTCGTTGTATACCTGAAACAAAATAAAATATTCACATTAACACGCGACACAAAAACATTGTACACCTTTCTACTATAATTTTGCGGACGCAGGTCTATCAAATTTTGCACAGTTAAAGTTTACACGGAGGAGAGGTGTAAAACTCTTAATATAAAAATCCAGTGTCACAAAATTCGTTTGAGATGATCTCCGAAACTGATAAACCGATTTTAATTAAATATCGTAGATATCTTCTGCTTGGTACAATGTAAAAGAAAGTATAATATTTATTTCGATTAATAATCTTTAATATGTTATATTGCACACGAGATCACAGTTAAATGATAACCATTTATATGGCAGAAAAACATCTGCCAGGTGTACTATTTCATAAAAAAGTGAATTAAAAATACATTACATTATAAAATAATATATATTTTTTAATTTAACAATTTATTTCTGACATCTTGGCCCATAATGTATGTATATATACCTTACAGACTAAAATATCTATATGTATAGGTATGTATATAAAAATCAATGTTTGTTTGTTTGTCCTTTATAGACTCTGAAATGGTAGGAGATAGAGCACCGATGACTTTTGCAAATTTGTTCAAAAATATCTGGAATAGGTTTTGGTCCTAAAATGGTTTTACACACACTAAAACTCATTTTACACACACTGACGTTTGGCAATTTCAATATTGTCAAGGACAATTTAGTAATAAACTGAATTACAGATGAATTTCAACCACAGAATCTCTAAATAAATACAAATTTACGATAAAATAATTTAATACCTACAATTAAACCTATTTTACATGTATGTATGAAACATGGTTCGAGTTCTGCTTGTAAGGATAATCGC
This sequence comes from Asbolis capucinus, assembly GCA_018249125.1. Classification (NCBI taxonomy): domain Eukaryota; kingdom Metazoa; phylum Arthropoda; class Insecta; order Lepidoptera; family Hesperiidae; genus Asbolis; species Asbolis capucinus. The sequence continues at coordinate 15,647 of DWJZ01003531.1, forward strand.
GCACATGAATATTTAACTGGAATACGGATGTTGTTACACCGAACTGTAACACTTAACATTCGCAGTCTGTTTTAGAGTTCTATACCCAAAAGATAAGAACGCTGTCTGTTCTTCTAACTGTCCGTCTCGCAGCCCTGAACCGTCATAGTTAAAACTTTCACAAGCTAACGCTTAGTTTGGGATCAGATGGCCGTGAGTAAGTTGTCCAAAGATATTTATTTATAGTTGAACCTGTCACAGATGACGTATTTCCGTTTTCCATTGTAACAATAAATAAACAGAATAAAGTAAAGAGGCTCCCGTACAACAATCGTAATTATACATAGATTACCCATATTTTTAACTGTGGAAAGACCCTCGTCTCTTCCAACCGGCCACGGGAAGCTGGACAGTTATATGGGACTCTAACCCACTAAACCACACGGTGTCGACGCCTACCGCTTTGGTGCCGGGACTGTATCCTATTCTCGCTCCAATGCCCCGGTGCATACATAGTTCACCCTAGTACAACATAAAATTAAACGATCGGGCCGTTCATGTTACACCACCCTAGGTCACTCCGGGTGGCTGTTACATCACAATTTTTATTATTATAAATTACATCTATACGTTACACAACGGTGTAACACAAGATTAGTACAAGCGAGCTTGCATCAAATGTTGAACAATTTGCATATTCGCGCCTCCGTGTTTGACTAACGCGCACGGACAGCGCTATTTATAAAACGTACAGTACATTTCATGTTTACATAGATGGCATACGTATCTACATTCCTATTATTTTAATTGAAATTGTAATACTGTGTATGTTTCAATAAAAAGACAGAACATATTATAATAAAATACGTTTTTAGGAGTTGAGGAGTCTACCGGTGGGTTTTTTTTATAGAAAACTAGCTGTACCCGACGCGCGTTGCCACGCACCATCTGCCACCATCAACCATGTATTCCATTAATTCCAGATAATTCTGAATAAAGTTGCTAAAGACATCAGCGCTCTATCTCCTGTCATTGCAGAGTTTATAAAGGACTAACAAAGAAACAAACAAACATTGAGTTTTATATACATATATATATAAGTTAGTGCTTAACATCGATCACACCTGATGGAAAGTGGCGATGATGTCTAACATGTTAGACACACTAACTTAGTAAATGCCTATTCACTCTTCTCTTGAAGACTCCCACATCATTTGGTGATGTTTGTCCCGCTTCCACGCAAAAACTTCT